>VZSG01000267.1:939586-993950 GCA_013398315.1 Nothoprocta pentlandii | reverse complement strand
CAGCTCTTACCCTTTTATACTGGGGAGCCAGTTATCCTTAGCTCCCTTCACCCAGGGCCTCCGCCAAGTGCCTCGAACCACAGGCTGTTTAACTGGGCTGCTCCTCCTCGCTGCCAGGTTGCTCTACCGTGACAACTACCCCCCAAACCCTTCTTTTTTATTGACACCCCCTCAAAATAAGTGCTGTAGCTACCACAAGGGTACTGGGCAATAAGGAAGAGTTATCTCTACCAAATAAACAGGAGAGCAGCTGTTCTGCAACTCTTCTTTATTTACATTCGTAAACACAAGTCGGGGAAAAAAATCCAGTTTTCAGAATTACTAACATATATAGAGAGTTTCACAGGAGCACCTCAGAGCATTCGATAATTAAAATCTTGCAGAGAGATATCCAAATATCACAGTAACTCATCCTTCTGGGGTTCATTTTCCAACTGCTAGTCCACATAGAAAACCTATTGCAACTCACTCCAGCTGTACAGTATTTTCCAACTACCCATTCAGGCAGCAGCACATGAACAAGATTGTTTCTTATCAATCACTATTTGGATCCAATCATTCACAGGCTACCAAGTCACACTGGGAAAATTTTACAAAGAGCAAATGTATAAATAAAAAATAAACACACAGAAGCCACATGAAGCAAGAATATTTGCATCTTGACATTCTTCTGTCAACACCACTCAACTGCTGAGCCTTGAAATTATGAGGGACTGAAGAGGGATAAGATGCTCCAATTACAGAGATCATGGGCTAGACAAACATGATTCGTCTGGATGGGAAAAGGTTGCGTTTGTTTGTTCTTTCCAGCTTGAAGTTTAAGGTGACACAGTGTTTCTGATCGCTCAGATCATACATCAAAAAAGCACTGTGTACAAGAGTAACTCAGGCTACGAGTACATTAGGCGATGTAAAAAACCCAAATGCATTCATGGGAAAACACTGCACAAAAGCAGCTTAGAGAAACTCTGCAGAGTCCCCTACACCATTGATAAATCTTTTTCATCAGTTCAGATTCCCAGAACAGTTGAGGTTGGAAGGAGCCTTTCACGAGCACCTAGGACAAGCAGGGTCACCCACAGCAAGCTGCCCAAGACCCAGTCCAGGCGGCTCTTGAGTATCTCCAAGGCTGGAGACTCCAGAGCCTCTCAGTTTGTCTCCTTCAGGACACAGCTTCTCCATCCCTTCCATCTTGATGTTGTTCTACTCTAGCTCCTTGAATAACATCTGTACTACTGCTGCCTTCCAGTTAACAGCTGCTGGCACTGGTTTGAGAGATCAGAGTGCTCACGAAGAGAAGCAAGAGAGTTTGCCCATCCAATTTTCTCAGAACAGAGAGAACACTCAGCATTGCTTTTTAAAACACAATTAATTTGTAACAGGGTCTTACCTGAAACATGTCTGTATCTTTATCATGAGTATACTCCACCACAACAGTCTGGTTTCTGGATAACGTATAGGAGATGCTATGCTGGCCTTTACAGCTGACAGCCTGTTGAATAAGAAAATGGGTTACACACAGCGTCCACATAAATATTGTAATTGAACACATTTCACTATACAAACAGCTTTGACCATGATTAGGAAAAACAGTGCTGAGTTTTATAACACTTTATTACACAGAGTAAATGCAATAGGATTTTTTTTTTTTGAGGGAGGGGAGTGTTTTTAAAAACAAACTGCAGTTTGCTCTTGCTTATGCTTTCTATTTCTAAAATACTTGATACCTACCAGTTAGCTTAGATTCCCAACATATGGTTTACTAGCTGTAAAAGGAAAATGATCTCTACAGATGGGGATATGGAAACAAATACTAGGTAGCATTTCAGTATTTCAAACAACATTGCAAGAGGACAATTCTTGCCTTTCAGTTCAATTTGACAGTGATTTAATTTTCATGTTTAGAATCTTGTGTTCCCAAGATTACAGCTCCAAGATTGCCTTTTTCAGAAAGATTTTATCAGTCGACTGAGTATTGCACAGAATAAATCAGAGACACATCATTCCAGTACTGAAACGTACCCCAGGATAGAAAACTGGGTGGCATTGACCATTGCTGCTCAAGCTTAGAGACTGACTTGAAACGATTAAGCAGTGTCAAAAGCACTGAATTAACAGGCTAACAAACTTTCCCCAGTGCTCTACTGAGAGGTTTTGCTTTCTAAAAGAGTTGAATTTCTCTTACTACCTTGATTCTTTTATGCTGCCCTTCTGTAGAAATCACAGGCAACAGAGAGGATTAAACTAAACAAAAATATAGTCTGCTCATTGGCGTCTCATCACTGACAAAGTCTAAACGATCCCAGAGCTACAAACAATTTGTTAAACAATGAACTAAAAATCTTTGAACATTGGAGATATAAAGACACTACACGAACCGCAAAGACACTACGTGACTAGTAAACACCTAAGGACTAGCAAAAGTGGTAAATGTCAGAGAAGTTCAAAGCACATATAGTGGAAGAAATCTGTTTGCAAGCAGCGTGTGTTTGCAGCAACGTGTTATCCAGGACTTTTCCAAATTGCTTCTCACTGGAAGCGCTAAGCAGCTCCACTACCTGCTGCAGATTTAGGCTTCGGTGATGGTACCTGGAGGCAAAGCAGTGACAGGATGACCTTTCCCAGGCCCTTATAGCCTTATTTTTATGACTTTTTTTCTGGAATAGAGGTTTTGACATTTTAACATTTATGAAGTTATATGACTTCAAGGCACAGAGTCTAGCTACACTGCCTCAACAGTTAAATTTAAGCATATTTGGTGATCAGTGCTAAGATACAAGTTCAAATTTCACATTTGAAGCTTATAGCCTTTGTTCTGGCCATCACCATGCTGAACCAGACACATCAAGAGCGTTTCCCCTTTGTGTGCTCAACAGCTAGAGATCTCAAGCCCAAAGCAGGACTCAGGTGCTACAAAAGCATAAATGAAATACTAAAAGTGATGATCAAGTTGTGTGGCAGCTAGAAATGCAACAGCAACCCTAAACCCAAAGGTCGTGACTTTGGCTCCAGCCAGTAGAGAGCGCAGCGAGTGCCAGGAGCTAAAGAGGTGAGAATTAAAGGATAAAATAAAATACTAAATAAGTAAAAAATTTAAAAAATGGAAAAAATAATCAGAGTTTTCAGTGTAGACAAAAGACGAGCTTGAGATTTCTGGAGCTGCTGGTTCACCGATGTCAGTGTCAATAGGACACATTCACTGTGTTACAAATCAATTTGACTAGCGTTACTTATATAAGTGAATTATGTAAAATTGCCTGCAGAAATCTGGAATTACTATGATATTTGAGCCCTATTTGGCTGAGCGTGACCGGTGTCCCGTCTGAACTATTAGTCTAGGTCATAATCTATGCATTCTTTTCTCTGTTCCCTTCTCTTCCCACCTCTTCTTCCTCATCTCATTTCCCCTCTTTTTTGCTTCTCAATTTTTAAACTCAGTTATTTTCAGTGTGAAATACCACGTTTCCTGGAACTGCATAATCATTTTTCCAAAGAAGCCAAGAACTTTATGAGAAACGTTTCAGCTCGCACGCTTACCAATTCAAAGGCATTTCGCTTGCATTTTAATTACCTGTCTCAAGGCAATTGGCCATTTACAAGTCAAAAAAAAAAGAGACCAGAATATTTCAGAAACTGCAAAAACAAAAGAATCGGCCCAATGAACTGTGGAAAAAAAAAAAAAAGAGGCAAAAATCTAATATGATTTTTCTAAATAGAAAGCAGCCACAGGAAGGAAAATAAAAAATCTTCTAGGCAGGAGCTAGGGCAGGAACAGAGGCCAGGCACTAACCGGGAAGCTCCACTTTGTCCCTACTCCATCCCCGGGATGTCTAGAAGCGTTAAGAGCAATGGTGTGGTCACATCTTCAGACCCTGAACTCACGGTCCACCAGACACCTGAACTTCTGGGCCAAGAGCAGTTGATTTTGAAAGCATCTCTCTCGTGCTTCTTAAGTTGAATGAAAATCAGCAATTGAGTGCAGGGAAAAAATGAGGTCCCAGCTGAAACCAGTGCTGGTAAAATCTCATCAGTTTATATTGCTTCCAAACCAACCAGAAGCATGCGCCTCTAGGCTGGACACAGCACACGTGATGTCCCATCTGGAAGGGCACATTAAAATGGTCCAATTTTTACACCTCCCACCCCACAGCAATTTGAACTTTCCTTTATATCCTTCCCACTGGATCTTGCCCTCCCCGCTTCCTTGCGTAACGCTTCTCCTCCTCGCTCCTCTCCTCATTACACAGCAGCCTGTGCCCAAATCAAAGCAGCAGCTAAAGGCAATGAATTTGTCGGGTCTCGGAGGAACATGGATCAAATAGGAAAGTGTTTTCCTAGCAGCGATGCTGCGGGCAAGGCAGCACCGGGCACATCCCACCCACCATCCTACCCCGTGCACCAGCACTGCAAGGACAAAGCGAGATTCCTTCACCTTATCTATCAAAATACCCTGCAGCAAAGGGGGATTTTTTTCTTTTCCAAATTATACTTGTTATTCTAACGAGAGATACTGCATTTATCTAAAAAAGATCCTCCTGGGTGGAAAAATACTTTGTGCTTACGGCCACCCCAGCCAGCTCCTGCTCACCTGGCCACATCTTTGGGTGCACAGCAGCTCTTTTCCACATCCTGACAGTGATGAAAGTTGTTCATTTTCCTTGGTCATCACCAGCCCAACAAGAAGGAATCAGGAGCTCCAGGCAGGACTGTGGTAACTTCGGGCTACTGAGTCAAACTTTTAGTATGAGAAGCGTTTTGAGGAGCTCAAGAGATGCCTTCAACTCTTGCAGCTCTTAGGCTGCTGCCCAAGGGCTTGCAGGGAGCAGCTCTTCCCAGCTTCGAGCACATTTCCAATGGATTTTTGAACCGCTGGACAGTGCCAGCAGACATGAAGTTATTCACAAAAACACACAGCAAAAGAGCATGATCGTGACTCACTGGCTTTTTACCCACATCAGAAGAGCCTTTTGCTCACTTAAAAGGAGGAAATTCCACCAGACATTAGGGCAGTTTTCAATCCGTGCAATACTAACCTTATCTGAGCACCACGCGCTTGCAGCTTGGCCGGTTCAATTTAAAACTAGCCGTAATTGTGTGGAATTACTGCTTCAGTAACAGTAGATTTCAGTAACCCTGACAATTTACGCTGACCCCTGATGCAGCTCTTGCACATATTTTCCCTGTAACCTTTCACAGGCAGAATGAGAGACATTAGCAGAGAAACCCTAAGGGCTTTATGTACCTAGAGAGGAGGGGGTTGAGGGGGCTGCACAAGCCCGAGCAGGTCCCGCTGCCTAGGAAATCCGTGTCCACTTCCAGCGTGGCTCCTTCCCAACTATCTCTTAAAGCCTTTCCTGTTCTTAGGATTAAACATCTGCTTTAGACCTGCACCAACAGTAAGTTTAAACATGTCGTGCCTGTGTTTTTCTGGATCCGGCAACACCTCTTCTGTCTCTAACTCTTCTGTTATCCAAGGAAAAGGTCCAAAAAACAGACTAAGCCAAGAGTCAGCAAACGCAGGTAAAGAGAAGAGGACGTCACCAGAAGGACATAGGGGCCCTTTCTGGCACGCTGATGTTGCAACTGCAACCAGAGCTAGGGACAGGTACACTGAGAATAGCAACATTTACCTTGAGATGCACCAAGTCAAACTGTAAAAACACCAATTCCTTAGTAGTTTGTTAGTTTGTTCCTGCCTGGATCAACCATCAGTGATGAACACGTTCAAGAACGACTGCGGAAAGTCAAGACATGCACGTAACAGGCCATCAGACAACAGATCCTTGACACAGCTTTGATGGCTCTCCTTGATGGTGTGTCTGGCACTGCTTGCTGTCCCCACGAGCAGGGTGACATCCCACAGGACACCTCTGCTTTCCTGTCCCTCTGAGCACAGGGCACGCGGCTTCGCTGCCTACATGGAAAGGAGTCTCGGCCAACGCTTTGGTCCCTCATTTACACTTCAAGCTTGTCAGGCTTCCAAAGCATTCACAAGCTTCTTGGCTGCCCTTTCATGTCGGGTTTGTAAGGGGGAGGAAGGGGGCTAGAAGGGACAACGCGTCTGTCCTTTGCATACACCCAAACCATCTGCTGCTTGGGGCACGCTGCAGTTTTCACGCTGCTATTTAAGCGATTGACTATTTATCAACTCCACAAGCGCATGTTAAGCTATTTGCTCCCTTTGTAGATTTGTGTCTGTGTGGTTTTGAGGCAGTTTTTCTTCTTAGACACATAACTAATACGATGCAGACAGCACTTTCTCCAAAAGAGCCAAAAAAATCCTCCCTTTCCAGTAATTCTGTAGTCAGGATAGAAGCAAAGAGGTAACATTCTGCATGCATTTATTCCCTGGAATAACACAGGGCAGGCCACCCATGGGACAGGAGCAAGGTATTCCAAATGCACCCTGTCCACAGAGGGACAATCACACAGATAGAGCTCAAGGGACAGGACAGGCCTGGCCACTTACTGCTCCCAAGGCCTGGCCTGTCACCTAGGACTCCTGACCAGCTCATTAAAGGAGCCTCATCTGTTGCAATTTATAATTCAGAGCATTAAAACCAGTTTGAAGGAGGTGCCGGTTATACCAACAGGTATAAGATACCAAGCAGCCTCTGACCCCCTCCAAGTCACAAGCTGCCCATGACAGCTGTGAGTGGGCACTTCACCAACCCAACCCACGAGCCATTTCCCTCCTCATCTTGCCTTTGAGCTTTTCTAACCCTCAACCTTTATTTTCTCCCTCCATTTTCTCTTAGCCCTGCCTGGGAACATTACATTGCAAGTCGTCTTTTGCCCTTCTTTGAAGTTGAGCCTGTAAATTCCGTTTTAGTGACTCCGTTGCCTGCCTTCAGTGCCTAGGGCTGCAGCCAGCTCCGGGCAGGGCACATAAAGCTGCGATGCTGTCAGATCCATCAACCACCCACAGAAGAATCATTTCCCTCCAACTGCAGACTGCTCCTTTGGCCAGATAACTGCCCTGCCACGGAAACGCTCCACCTGCTTGGGAAGCCCAGGAGACACATGTGGATCACTGACTTGTACCGCGTTTCAGCTACATGGGGGGTATCACCTGAAGGGCTGTATGAATTGGGCTCAGTGCAGGCACATTCTAATTTTCGCAGTTTGTATGTTCATATCCAACAGATTTTTTTAAATAAAGTCATACTAGAACTTCTCATTTAGTCCACCAGGTGTTTTCTCTCTATATCCACTAGTAATCACTTAAGATAATAAGATTCACTCACTGGATTTGCATGGGGCTATTGATAGAAATGCATCATTTTTACCTTCTTCCATTTTAGAAGACTGGGTGAGATTGTCTTTGGAAGACTTATCTGCTCCTGTTTGTGCTTAAACCCTCCATATAGTCACACCACTCTCTAAAGAAAAAACATGCATAGGGGCATGAACTTGTAGGCGGGTTTTACAGGGTACTTTATAGCCATTTGTGGAAAGAAAACAAAATGGACCAGAAAAGCAGCATCAAGAGAGCAGAATATACTCCTGTTGAGATCCTGCTTTTGTAGCAAGACCATAGTTCATAGATAAAGAATATTAATACTAATCCATGCTAGCACCTCTGGCCTTCCTAAGGCAATAATACTGACCACCAGTGGCTTTACTTCACTAGGGGTAGGAGTCTTCTTGAAGGCTACAAGCCTGTAAGATTAAACAAGAAGGCATAAACACAGTTCTGCTGCTGCAGCTGGGACACCCCCACAAAACTCTTGATACACCCAGAAAAATATCAGTAATTAGGGGAGGATGCAACAGTGTTTGCAAGGGAGAGCTCTGGTGCCAACGGTCTGCAGTTCATTTCTATACATCGAGAACAAAAGCAGCAGATGCCTGGCTGCACTTACGTATTTGCATATGCCAAGCACACAAAATAGCCACAATTTAGAATTTTTAACTAAAAAACAGGGGGAAGAGTCCCCTAAAGGGCTTCTATCCATACGTACGCTGAAAGATTTGTATAGGCTGTGCATGAGCAGCGAGTGCTTCTGTGAATCGAAGCACCCGTGAGCCCAGGCTGAGCCTGCCTGCCAAGACAGCAAATAACAGCATGAGAAGCTGCAGCTCATTCTATAGCTTCCAGAAACCATAAATTCAATTCGACACAAATCAATTTTACATTAAGACAGCCAAGGACTCTCTAGATAGCTACCTTAACAGGCCTGTTAAGCAGCTGCACAAACATTTCTCAAGAGGGAAAAAAACAGACATGAATCTGCTCTTGCCAAAAAGCTATTTAGTGCTCACAGAAAGCTTTATTTATTTTTAAATAAAGTCCATGTTACCTTTTAGGCTTTGCACTATAGTCCTAAGAGAAGGCACTCTAAAGCGGAGTGACTCAGAGAGACCCAAAACCACTCAAATTCATTGCCTGAGCTTCCTGCAGACACTGCAACGAGTCATTGCAACAAGGTGGACTTTGTATTACTTTCATTCACGGAAATTACCAACAAAAAATCTCTACAGCTCAACTACTATAAAAAAACCCTAGCAGGACAGCAGGACAGACACTACTGATCACAGCCCCCGGAGGAAAAGCAGATTAATAAGTTTTAAGACCATCTTGCAAACAAATCATCCTTCCTGCAACACGTTTCTGGGGGAGGAAGGCAGAACATTTATTGTCCCATTTGAAGAAGAGAGGCGGTGCAAGTCGGACCAGTAGGTCCCAGGTACATTTTCAGATACTAATGCTTAAGCAGAAGAAATTGGCAGCATTCTTGTACACAGGAGAGTCACTGTTTTAAGTAGACGGGTGGGTTGTTTCTTTTTAAAGCCCAATGAATCAGCTGATAGAACTAAACGAAAATGGCCACAAACTGAAGCACCAAAAGTTCCACAGGAAGTCAAGGAAAAATTTCTTGGCAGTGACGGTGCCAGAGCCCTGGCACAGGCTGCAGAGAGGCTGTGGAGGCTCCTGCTCTGGAGATCTTCCCAACCCGCCTGTGCCCCGTGCTCTGGGTGTCCCTGTGTGTGCAGGGGGGTTGGACCAGATGATCTCTACAGGTCCCTTCCAACCTTAAGGATTCTGTGATTCTATGAAGTAAGAATATTTCTGTCTCTTATCAGTTATACATATCAGTAAGTATTTTCTGGTTTAAACTACAAGCTGTACTCACATGCCTCGGCATATTTGGAAGCACATACTTTTCCATCTCAGCTCTGACTGAGCTACTTAAGTGATTTAAGTCATCACGTTAATACACTCAGCAGTCAAAACGCAATCCTGGTTATGCTGCTGCACAGGAGTTGAAAATTCAGCTCGTCACAAGTGGGAAGGAAGGAGCTTCCTGCAGCAGAGCTGCCCGTGGGCCCTTCCAGTGCAGCTTCCCAATCCGTGCCGAGTGGAAAGCGAGTCCAGCTCCACTTCCCAGGCTGTGTATAGGGGAAAAAAAAAAAAAAAAGGAAAAAGAAAAACTCTTCGGAGGAGAGTGGGCAGCACTTGGGGATGCAGTAACTATTGCTGCCTCTTCTCACAAGCTGAGAAGGACACTGAGAATATAAGAGGTAGTTGTGCTATCCTTGGCCACCCACCTGAACTCTGCAGGAATAAAGGAATAAAGTTTCCTTTATGGGAATGTTTGGCACCCAATTTGGATTTTACAGGCCAAGCTAACAGCTAGATTCACAAACTCCCTCCACGACCAGCACAGAGAGGCTTCACTTCATCTTCCTTGTTCATTTACTAATCACAGCTTGCAAAGATGAGGGGAAGAGACAAGTATGATTAGAAGAGTACAGAGTAAGCACCAAGAAGTGTTTGAGAACAGGGCAGCCAAAATATGGGGCAGGTCTGCCATAAAGCAGCTTTGATGTCGGCACCTTCTGCATCCCATCTGCCCTAAACCACGAGCGCTGCGGATCCACGATGGGCCCAGCCCCAGCTAACTGGGCATTTACCTTAAATTTTCCAAGTCCTGGATGCAAAAGGGTGAGCACAGGGCAAAGGAAAAGCAGGAAAACTCAAGTCTAAAAGACTGATGTTTGGTAGAGGCAGCCACATCACTTCCCATCCATCGGCTGGGACCAGCACAACCCAGTACTCGGGGAAGCGGGTGGGCAAACACCCTCCCTCTGGAGCTTTAAAGGGGATGGATGCAGCTCACCCTAGGTTTTACTGAAGGATACTCAGCAGCACAATTCCCAGTGTTCAGAGCAAGTAATTAGAGGATTAGTAGCTGCTGCTGCTGCTGCTCTCTGCTCCGGTTATTTTCACTGCACTCTCAAATTCCAGCCTGCTGTCATTTTTAAGCACTGCTGTTTGGGATGGGGGGAAAAGCAAGCAACTTGCCTTCCTAAAATTCAAATCTATCAATCTAGATTAAAAAGTAAAACTCAAGCTACCGAGATCTGTTGTAAAATGTATAATCCTGGAATTTGCCTTATCAGGCTGTGTTAGATGCACACATAGCCAGAAGTTAATAAACTGCACAAGAGATAAGTGGTTAAAATTCAAAGCAAGCTTTACAGGCAGCTTTTGCTTTCTATCCCTGTGTAATGTTAGATAAGAAAATGTCTCATTAAGACCTATGCACTTCAGACAAGATGATTTTAACAGTGACAAAACCTCCTACCAACACACACACACACACACACACACACACACACACAGCCCACTCAGAAATAAGGGAGGCTGAATCCCATCCAATGCCAACACTTGTGTTTTCTCTGTGTTCACCTTTAGGAATTAAGACTAAATTATCTCAATGTAGACTCAGAGAGACAACAGTGACTTAGACTGGAAGTGAATTTGCAAAGAAAAGCCCTACAACGCTCATGTTGCCATAGCCAAATTAACAAGCTGGGCTAAAAATACACAGCAGTAGTCAGTGATATTCTGAATTTGTGGTTTTATATTGAGAAATAGATTTGCTATTCTCTATGACTTTACACTTAAGCAGTCTATATCTCTGTTGAGCATACAAAAGGCTTACAAAGCTACACTCAGCAAAACCAATTTGTAGCAGGATTTTTCCCTCAAAATGCCTGGGTATTAATTAGTTAACTAATCATGATCTTAATCTGGTGGATTAAGCTACCTAATTTCTTAAATCAGTTGCTTCAAAGAGTCCAGAACAAGTTTGAAAGTCTTGACTACAGTTTAACTGCTCCCTTGGGAGGGACCACCCATCAGTCTCACAACAATAATGATATTTAACACTCAAGACTATTAGACTGCCCATAATAATGCAGATAAATATGAGCAACAGTGTAGAAGTCAGGTAAAAATTCGCACATTTAAGTACATAAACCACTTTTAAGCAATAATTTCAACAGCAATGTTTGACACTCATTTTACAGAGCTAAACCTCTTATCATGCACGATTTTGCAAGTTTCCCGAAAAGTGTGTAAAAGGCACAACCTCCGCAGCCTCTATAATATTTCATACTGTAATCTCTTCTACACTGTAGTAAGAACAGTATTTCAAGCCGCACACTGGGGTAAAGCTCTTGCACCCCAGCTCTTAAACACCACCACAAAACGAAGTCACTGCTTGGTGCGGATGCCCAGAGCTGGACCCCAGCAGTTCTTCCTTTAAGAGAATGAGACAAACGCAAGAAACTCCCAGTTTGGTTTTAGTGGACCCCTTACACTAGATTTCCTGTTCCTTCAGTAATTATTTCAAGGGTTGAGAAGCTTGAGAGTTTTCAAAATTGTGTGGCTAGCAGAACCCATAACCCCCGCATTACTGGTCTGCAATTCAAGGCAAGCAAAGGTTTTCCTGCTGCACAGATGGGCCATTTTATCCAGAGCCAGAAAACGTAACTCAGATGCTCTACAGACAGCCCAAACACCAGCACGCTCTGGGCAAGCTGCTTTCCTGCCTGTGCCAGGTTTACCTAGCTGCAGTTGCTGCAAGCATCTCGTTGCTATTACCTCTATCAGTGGAGCAGGTCAAAATCAATTGCTTTGAGATTCTGGCACATAGTTACCTAAAACAGCTGCACTTGATTTCTTATATGCATTTGCAAGAGGTTTATTGGTTTTTTTTTTTTTGGTCTTTTTAACTGATGCAGTCTTGCACATACAGGTAAAGGATTTTCCTTCTTTTTCCTGAATAAACTCTACCACAAGCAGACAATTCTGGGTGCAATCCAGAGCTCTTCGACTGCTGGTTACAGAGGCTAGACAGGCAGTCTCATTAGCCAGGTTGGGAATGTTTCTGGGCTCCTCTTGGCCCATGGGAGCCTCCTCACCACATGTAATAAAAACAGACATCACCACTGTTCCTGTTAGAGACCCGGTATCCCAGCAAAGTGTCAGAGCCAGTTCTGAAGCTCACAGGCAGCCAAACTTCCTCAATGAAGACACGAACCCACTGAAGAGGGTGCAGAAACGCCAGCCACGGCAGGCAGGTAGTTGTGGAGTGGTAAGGATTACAACTACTAAAGTGGATGTAAGGAACGGAGGGTGTCCAGGGCCAAGAGCAACATGCTCCACATTCCCAAATTAAAGTCTTCCATGCTGACTAAATTGCTCTTCTCTTCCCCATGGTGAAACGATAAAATTCAACCTGTTGGGCTCCTCTGCACCATCTGTGTCTCAACACTGGCTCCTCCTGGGACACTCTGCAATATGGAGAGGCAAACACCTAAGCCCCTGCTCCCTCTTACCAGGATGCTCACCACACAGGTGATGGATCACTCAGCAGTTATGAGCTCCTTAAGAAAACAGGATAATATTTTTTCCCTTCTGCATATGCAGCAGGAGGAGCATTCAGGTTTCAACCACGTAACACCACGCTACACCTGAGTTACAGCTCTGCAGGCTTCCAAAAACTTTGCTCCAAGCTTCATGTTTTTGCCTGCCAGCAAGTCATGTCACCACCTTGCTGGGCAAGCAGCACAGGGCTGCCAGTTCCTACATATTCTTCATACAGAACCTACATATTTTGCATACAGCTGAAGGCTGTTTACCCACTTCTAGCTGCTCGTCACCCCTCCGGCCAGTGGAACAGCTTGCAAGGAAGTTCTTTAACTTGGTTCTGATAACCACCATACAACCCTTGCTCCCCCCACAAAGCAGCAGTGTGAAAGGCAGCCTCTTTCAACAACACAACTGGGTCTGCAGCTTAGTCCTCACTTGGGCTGTCAGGCTATTTTGAAACGGATACATTCTACTTGCTGTATATCATGGTCCAACACATGTGAATGTTTCACAGCCTGGATGACTCCAGTGCAAGGATCAAGTATTGCAGCTCACCCAACTTCTGACCCGGTCTGCCAGCTGCTGCTATGAGCAAGGGTTTCCTTTTCCCACATATTCTGCCAAAGGCCATCACCTCTTTCCAAGGAAGTTTCAGGTGCTGCACGAAGAGTGCTCCAAACACTGCCTTTGTTGCATCTTTTGTCCTTGTTCTCTCTTACCGCCACCCTCAGCTCCAGATTTATCCTCCCATTACAAGCTCTTGACCCAGCACCTGATGACTGGGCTTGTTGCATGATTTGGGTTGCGGGTCACACTGAAATCACTCTCTCCAGTTGCTGTTAGCCAAGTTCCAATGTGCTCGGGATGTCTGGATGAAGGAGTCCCCAGGAACACAGGAACAGCCGACTACGTGTGGTTGAACTAACCATGGGGCTTCTCTGAGGAAAGGATCGCTACAAATATCTGACCAGATTAGCAAACACAGGCAGTGGTACAGAAACCATGAACAGGCTTCTTGCGCTCACAGCACTCGTGGTGAAGGTCACATTACAAAGACTGAAAAGCCACTACTTAGCTCAGCTGAAAAGTAATTTGAGAATATTTGATGTGGGAATCTGCACTGAAACCAATTGACTCTTTCCTAAAAGTATGAACTGCAAAGCTATGGTAAACAGTGGGAAGCCTCATTAATAACAACAGATGAAAATGACAGTTCAGATCAAGTGCCTGATTAAAAAATGATTAAAAACTTACCTATCTTAAAGATAATACATGGAAACACAAAGGAAAATATAGTATTTTCCAAGTCAATATAACTGAAGGACATATTCAAATTTAATATAATTATCAGTTTTCATAGCTGCCTATAGACTGGTTCTTTTGTAGATAACTGGAACTAGAAGGTGTCTCTATAGAGGAGTCTCTCTGAAGCAGCTGGCTGCTTTTTCTCCAGAAGAACACTCGAAGTGCACAAAAGTATTTGCTTATTCTGAAACAGATCTGCACTGTTTTTGTTAGAAGTCTCTTAGAGGATTAATTGTACCATTAATGGTCTGTCTTGGGAATGCTGCAAAATATTCCCCTCGCATGTTATAGTAGCCGTCACGTGCGATGTGTGAAACTGGATGTGGAGGGAAAGGGACGCTCTAAAAATAAGATGGTTGCGAGCGTGTGCCAAAAAGCAAGGCGTTTTTTAGTGGTGAAACTGTTAGTGCTTAGCGAGACAGAGAGAAATATCTGTGTATACAGCACAGAAACAAAATCTGGGAAGCATTAGCCTTGGGAGATTAAAGGAAGATACCAGTTTTATTGTCCGTATGTGATCTGTCAGCTCAGCTGTGTTTGCAGAGGCCTCATACTGCAGGGATGGAGGTAAAAGCTCCCATCTTCATGGCTGAGCAGAAGCCCTTGCTGCTGTCAGGGTTCGTACTTGGTTTCTGGTGCTTCATTAGACGAAGCAGATGAGATCCATCTTTAACAAAGCAGAGACTTAAGAGATTATTCACTACATTGTAGAGGCCCCTTCACCAGCCACCATACCAAAAAAATCCTCAAACTGGAGTCTGTATTTAGTCTGTGGAATTGTGAAACTGGAATGAGCCTGCATGTATTAAAAAGGGATGTTTAGTCCACCATAAACTTTGCGCTACAGCATCTGCTATCACTTTAAATCCCCGTGTTATCTCTACCAGCTAAGTTAACAGAGTGAAAAAAATAATTTTAAATGAGTTGCCATATATAGAAACTCAGAGGCCAGAATGACACACTTTTACAGAGGTTAGTGGAATACAGCATAGGCAATGCAGAATTTCCCCTCTGAGGCAGTTTGATTCAATTTCTAGCTCTCACTACTGATTCTGACCCTTGCTGAAGCCCTCTAAATATTTAGCTTTACCAAAATTTTGATTATACTTGGATAATAATTAGCATGCCTTTTAAAAACACTAATCTATCTACTTGGACTACGCTAGACAGCTCTTTATTATTTATCATTTATTATTTATTATTTAACCATTCTGACAGCTGAACTGTCACCTTGTCAAACAATTTTCCCTCCTCTTCCTATGTTAAGAAATGTTTAATATAGCAAACCAATTACTGATCTCTATGGAATGAATCCTATTAGTAACCAGCTCAGGAAATTAAATTTCCCCAATAATTGCTTGGGAATTAAAGAGCCAGCTGATAATGGTTAAGATACTAGTATCATATCATGTTCCTTCCCATTTCCTCGACTTCACCCCACTCCTTAAAGGAAAAGGGAAATTCAAGTGAGTTACCATAAGTCAACCCTTCTGCTATCCTTGCGCTCAGCCCTGATTTCAGAGCATCTCCCAGGGCCATGGGACTAAAAGTCATTTTATGTCATTCCTCCTGAGTGGAAACCAGGTAAACTCTCCCATTTGCCTGGCAGGAGCTCACTGGGACACCCCTCACAAAGCAGCACCTTGATTCAAGTCACACACGACAAGGTATGGATGTGGTTAGTGGGTCCCGTTCGTGTGCTGAGGTCCTGAGCACGTCAGGAGTTTGCTCCCGAGTTCAGCTCACCGCATTCCCATCCTGCGGAGGGCGTTACAGGAAACTCGGCTGGAATCCCCAGTTATCCCGGTCATCGCCCCGTGCTGTTGGCAGACAGCTCTCCCTCTGCTCCAATTCCCCCACTGCTCCAATATCAGCCAAGCCCCTCTGGCGCTGCCTGGGATTCTTGGAAACACACCCATCCCAAAGTGGATTCCCCAGTACACACTGAATGGATTTTTACCTCCCACCTATGACTCAGGCCACGCCGTTCTGCTCCTCTCCAAACACAAACAAATTATTTGGAAGGGGAATGAACTGCTTGAGCTTCATCACACCCAGTGACCTTCCGGAGGGGAACAAAGCCAGGATCCCTCATTCCCAAGAACCTTAAAGGAACCAGGGGGAAGATGCAGGCAGGGACACATCCCAACTGATGGCCAAGGAAGCAGCGCATGGCATCCGTATTTGGGCTGTACCACATTCCCTCTTCCCACCATCCCAGCCTTCCTGAAAGCAGCCCTTCCAGCAGCACTTGGCTTACACAAACCCTCAGCAACCTCAAGAAAGGCCAGAAAAAGCCCTTCTGGCCCTCCTCAAACAAGGAGGTGCCCAGATTCCTTAGTCATTACGGAGGCAAGGAATTTCTCTGGGCCTCAGAGAACCTCCCCGGGTGCCTCTTAACACAGCAGTGGCCTCCTCGGTGCCCAAGTCATCTTCAACCCAGGTCACGATTCTCACGAGTTCCCCAGCCCTTGCTACAAGGGCCCAAGACAGGCAGCATTTTTATGGTACCAAGTCCATCGATGGATACGCTCACCACAGTAAATATTCTTCATCACAGTAAATGTTCTTCTTTAAGGAAAGTATTTTGGATAAATGTACTCTGATCATCTCCACTTAGAAAAAACAATCATACTGAGTACTAGCTTACACTCATGTTTCAGGCGTACACAAAGCACTCTGAATTGCAGGTAGCTACCTCAGCAAGTTCTCTTGATAAGCTGCAAAACCCAACTTTTCCAACGAGCTACAAACATACAGAGACATTGTATATCCTGACTTGCACTCAGTACTTGCAATTACTAGCAAAAATACCACCATATGCCCTGTGGAAAGAGAACCATGTCCCACTAAACTACAACAAAAACAGTATCTCAGTGTCGATAAAACTGTAAATAGAAATTTTTGGGTGATTTATAGGGAATTTAGCTGTTTGAAGAGCCCTGAATTATCAAGGTGCCCAGCTCATGCACATCCTCCCACAGTGAGTCCTAAGCATCAAGCAGGATTTGGCCTATATTACAGTATTACTTTAGATTCAGCCATAGATTTAATATATTGAGACTGGGCAAAGAAGAAAGGGACAATTTTGCTACCTGAGTCCTCCAGATTTTACATAGGAGAAACTTTGTTGGAGCCTGAGCTGATTCTGCTGTTGCTAGAAGAACAAGGGGGCTGATTAAATTCAATCACTGGTGTAAAATACTGCCCATGCCCCCTGCTTATTGCACCTGCTGAATCCTGAGCATCTGTCCTGGGAAAGAGGAGCAGCCAAAGACGACCAGCTGTAATGAGGCCCCACGGGAATTCAACGACAAGGAAAACTGCATCTTCGTATCCCTGCGTTCCAGCCCAGCTTCTGCTGGGAACTTCAAATGTAACTTCACAAATTAATGTAGATTTTTTAGTTAAAAAAAAAACTCCCACAACACTTATAAAATAAGCATAAGAGAATAATATGTTTAAGTTGTAAGAAGAAAGACAGCACCTCCTCCAAGGGGGAAAACCCACACACGGATTCCTGCTGGGAAGCTTCTCCATGGCAAACGCAACAGGGACAACACAAAATTTTACTCAGATCTAGGAAGATTTGTTTTATTTATGGCATTTAGAGATCACAAATGAGTGCTCGGCCGCTAGACACAGATGACTGACACTTTCTACGCAGACTGGCTTCCAAGCAAAATAATAGTTTTGAGGAAATGATAGCTATGAGAACAGCATGTATCCTGCATTTTTCCCTTCAGCAGCGAAAGGACCCAAGATGAGGGAAAATACAAGAACAGCAGAAGAGTTGGAAGTCAACCATAACATGTAATTTTTATACATCTTGCTTTAGCAAGGCACGGAAACTACTGATTTTAAACTATGAAAGAGTAAAATGAATAGGTACTCTGGTGTAACTGATATTCTAATTATGAAAATATGCTCACGACTCCAAGGTCTCCCCTTATCCTCCAGAAAAACATGCAAAACTAATGCAGTAAAATAACCTTCCATCCTGCAGCTTTTACTACAAAGTTAAGTTCTTGTACGTTAAAATTCATACACCCCAAAATGCAGGGAAGGTTTCAGGATTCCTGAGGCCAGAAGTGGCTTTGTTCCAAACTACTTGCATGCAATACAGGTATCAAAACCAAATGATTAATAAAATGATTTGCAAAAAGGCATCATTACATTACAGAATATCAGAGTGTCTTTTCCAGACCTGATCCTATGTTGAGAGAACATGTGCTCTCAACACACATTCTGTCTTCTCGTTGCCACAGTTTGGGTAAGAAACCAGGGGAGAAATTTGCTATGGCAAAAACAAATGGAAAACCAAAGCACAAAGAATTCCCCCCGTTTGGTATTTTTTTCCCAGCTATTTTTGCCAGTCACACAAGGGTCACCAAGTAACACAGCACCTGGGAGCTTTGCATGTGCCTCAGCAGGGAAAACAACTGCAGAAGAGATTAATAGATATCTCTGTGCCAATTCAGAGAGTCAGAAGGTCCAATTTCTTATCTCTGTATGAGTTTTAATGTGCACAGAATATTATGTATACAAGGGGAAAACACAGACTAGTCAAAAAAACAGCTGACAGTTTATTTTCCAATTACCTGTCACCTTGTCATTAGAAATTGTCAGAGGATGTTTTGCCAAAGGTAGTTCACAAATAGTTTTTATCTGTCAATTATTTAAAAAGTAAGAACGTAAAAAATGGTGAAAAGAGCCATACTTCAGTAGCCTACAATTTTGGCCAAGTTTGTAACTCTAATTTGATATCAGAAAGGTCACTCAATTCCGAGTTTCCTTTAAGACCCATCATCTATACTAGTAACAAGAGAAGCAATATCCACACCAACAGATAATACCAAATATTTACTGAAAATGTGTAAAGAGGAGATTCTACAGAAAAGACACACTCACCACACAAAGTATCCCCTACTTCTTGTTAATCAAGCCTGGGAAAATCCAGACTGAGACCATCTAGAAATACACTGACCACAGCTAATAACTAGAATTGAGGTCACTCTGCTTTGGATGAGATTTATTTTTTATTAAGGTTAACAGCTCACAGTGGCAGGGGAAAGCCGAGTGAAAACCAGAAGAGCCCCCCAAGATGTAACTTCTACAGTAAAGGTTTTATTTTTTGCATGAAACCAGCATTTGCTCATCAACCCCTCCAACATCAACAACTGCCAGGAGCACACGGGCACATGGCCATCCAGAAGATCTATACAAAGGAAAATATTGTATTTTCCACAGCAGCTGACCAGGACAGAATCCAAGCACTAATAGGTTTAATTTGGATAGCACTTGAGCTCCGGAGATACTATACAGTATTTATAGTATAGTGCTTGTTTTACAGAGATATTAAACCCTGGCAACTTACAGAGCTCCTCTGTAAGGGGCAAAAAAGCAGCAACACAAACATAAAAACACATGGAAAAGAGGCTGTTTTGAAGAGCTAGCAGTGATACTGCACACGTGTAGCTGCAGGAAAGACATCAGCTGAACATCATCACTTGCAGAGAAGCCAGTATTTCAGATGAGCACAAACCTCCTTCCGGGGGGGAATAGAACAACTCTTCAAAAAGTGGTCTGGAACATCAGAAACCTAGAAAAATGCCAATCAACAGAATTCCAGCATATCTTGCAAGAGACACACAGGAGGAATTCCCACCTATTCTAACAGAGTCATTTGTGGTTCCCAAGTTCTATCAGGAAAACCTTCAAATTTCTATCACTGAACTGATGTGGGCAAAGCTCAACAGCCTGAGTCTTCACAAACTCTACCTTGTTTTTTGTTTGTTTGGGGGTTTTGTTTGTTTGTTTTTTTAAGAATAACCTCGGGGCAGCCACATGCAACAGTGACTTAAACTGATGCTTTGAAGCCATGGGCAGAAGAATAAAACAATCCATTCGGGATCCCAGCACCTGACTGTTCACTAGTATAAGTTTGTACCATTTGTCTGTCACTTATCTGAAGCTTACTGCCAGAACAGACCAATTACACCCACTTTATCCACCTCAAGTGACATGACCAATTAATTTTATATCATTCACAGTGTTGAGCAGTCCTTATATCCTACTGCTTAGGCACCCACTTGGCCAACGCTTGCTCAACACTCCTGAACTTCACATCCGACTGTCATGAAGCTCTGCAAAACCAGGCAGCAAACCACAAAAACACAAGTGCAGAATAAGCTTTGAGACTTTGATTTTAGCATATATATATTAGCATATATATATATATATATATTTAAAGTACTACAAGGCACCTCTGAATAGCAAAAGTGGCATTGAGTTTATATTTTGGGTATGTTTGAACTGTAATTGAAATGCATTAAAAAATTAAGTAAAAAACATAATTCCATGTTTTAGAGTATGGGGGAAAAGGCCACACACACAGAATAGTTCATCATAGTTAGAAACATCCACTTTTCTGAAAGAGCCTAAGAAACTCTACTCCTATTGAATGCACCAAAAGAGCTCACGCTAACTCTCCACAGTTAAGCGATGAAGGATTAAGAATGGGAGTATTGCCACAAGCAGGAAAATCCTCTCCCAAATCCTTCAGGTAACGCTCCTGAGAAGAGTTTAAATAGAAACAAAACACAAAACCCATCTTACAGAAAAAAAAGGAAAAAAGTAATATATACACACACACGCACATATATATATATATAAATGTATAAAATATGAAAAAGACTAAATATAGAACCTGCTCTTTGTGGTTGCTCATCATCCAGGAAGTTTAACCACTTACATTGATCACCAGGAAGTTGCTGCCTTTAGGGAAAACATGAGCAGAACCAGGCTCAACAAAACGAGAGAGCAGCACTTACTTGCAGAAGGCTTCTTGGACTTTATAAGGACACAGAAAATGTAGGACTCAACAAAAACCCAAATAAACTGACTACCCAGAAACACCTTGAGTGTCTGGAAAAGGGATTTACGTAAGGAAAAAGATAAATGAGGTTCCTCAAAGTATCAGACAGGCACTGAATCCAAACCAGTCACCTCCATCCAGAGGCATTTTCAAGTAAAGCTGAGATTAAGACAACTAAACTGGTATAAGTAACCGTCCACATCACATTTCTAAGCCACTCCAGAGTCAATGGATCCTCGAGGAAATCGGCTTGCTCTCCAACAGACTAAGTGCAGAATGCCTGTTTCTAAACAAGCCTTTTAGTGCTTTCAAGGTTAAACTTTCAAGGTTCTTTTCAGTGGTGGCCAGCGACAGGCCTAGAGGAAATGGCTACAAACTGAAGCATCGGAAGTTCCACAGGAAGTTAAGGAAAAATTTCTTAACAGTGAGGGTGCCCGAGCCCTGGCACAGGCTGCGCAGGGAGGCTGGGGAGGCTCCTGCTCTGGAGATCCCCCCAACCCTCTTGGACACAGCCTGTGCCACCTGCTTTGGGTGACCCTCCATGTGGAGGGGGTTGGACTGGATGATCTCCAGAGGTCCCTTCCAACCTTAAGGGTTCTGTGATTCTATGAAACGTGGTGAGCTCCAGTCACTGACGGGAAACAAATCCCTGCTCTGAGTCCAAAACACGCAGTACGTTCACCCTGCCCCACTACACAACCACTTTCCCTCCTCACCCTTGGCGTTCACGTGGGTATTTTAATGGCTGTGGCTAAAGTCCAGTCGTGCTACTTGACGGCCAGCATTCCTGCCCCTGCGCTCGTGCTGTCACGTAGCAAACCTGTGCCCGAGTTTGCATCTTGTGGAGAAGCCTCATGAGGAACAGGAGGTGATGCAGGAAGGGGAAATCCCTCCAAGGTGGTGGAAGCAGATGCTGCAAGGTCACTGCTTCCTCTCTGCTATCTTGGGAAGTTCCCTTTTCAGAAGGGTTTCATGGAGTTTGATGAACGACAGCAGACAGAACAGCAGGAAGCTGATATTAGTGCAATCCCAGGACACTAAGGACTAGAAATGAGTTTCGGCTGTTGCAGAGATCTGGAGCAGAGGGACAGGTTGGCAGTATAACAGTCAATGTTTATGATAAAATAGCAAAGACTTAAGAAAACTTTGAAGGGGAGGGAAACATTAGAACACCAAGTTATTCGATGTGTAGCAATCCCACTTTCCAAAGCCAGTTTTCCACTTGGAACAAAACAAGAGCAGCTGTCCATGCCTGTGCAGAGGTCAGCCGTGTTCCTGGCTGCTTCCCACCTGGACCACCAAGGCTCTTTCTTACTGCGGACCTCAGCAGTGGAAGTCTCCTTGGTAGGCTGAAGCAGGGCTGTGGAAAAAGCAATGCTAAAGAAACTGGGAGGGGAAGAGAAAGAATTTCTCCATGTCTTAAGCAATACTGGGTTTGCACTCACAACCCTACTTGATATTTTCTTTTAATCTGATCTGTAAAAGTTCAAAAACAGTAAGGAAGATTTGGATATGAAGTACAGTGCCATGAAATATCCATCTTATTTACCATGATTGCTCAAGACTTTTCTCATCTGTTCCTGCACTTTCATTGTAAGCCCTCATGCCCTGTAACTAAAGCATTTCTCTGTATCTAAAGGGTTTTTTTTTTTTTTTTTGCCTTAGCAACATTCACCAAGCACAGTCAAAACTGAAGGGCAAAATGGCCCTTCTCCCTCAAGTCTCCCATCCCTCTGATCTCTCCCATTTGCCTCTCCTGGAAGTCTAGACTTGGAGGGATGTGTCACTCACATCACACATGTGAATTCCCAAGCTTACAGGACAGAAAACTGCTTGAAAATTTGTTAATTAACAAATTAATGTTAATTTCTGCATGAAAATGTGGCTCATTAAGAACCAGCCACACAAGCAAGGGGTTAATGATTTGCTGCAACTAGCCTGCATCGCCAATTTTGTAGTTATTTAAATGACTAGTTGCCAGTTTGTTAACTTGCTAACTTGCTCATACGCCAGGCTCACGAGCAGCAGCTACCCAGGCGAGTGCTCATCCCCCAGAAAGAGGCTCCGTGCATGTGTGTGTTTATAGCAAGGGACTCCCAACACCTAAAAGGCTAGTCCTAAAAAACAAAGTGCCTCTGTAGTTACCTTAACTGAGGCTTGGGACTAACTGGCCATAAAAATAGAGATTTGCTTTTGCACAGAATGAGCAAAAGCCTCATTTTACGTCACCAGGAAAGTTGCAGGTTCTTTTTAGATTATCTGCTCTTCACGAGGAACGTCCTCACTGAGGCAGCACTGTTACAGACACAAGAGCTATTCAAGCTCTAAACTGGAACTGTTTTGTCATCTAAACCTCAACCTATTGGAAGGTCTTGTTAGAGAAACAAAATTCTGCAGGTACAGAGAGCTGTATAACAGGTCCTGGAAGCAGAATATCTTTGGTCACACAGGAGAGAAAAGAGAAAAAGACACAAACACACACAAATATCCATGTTTGTTCCCTCCTTTTTCCCCTGGATTAGGGCAGGATAGGAAGAAAAGATGATCGTTGTATCTCAAATCAAGAGGAATAGTTCTACATGGCTTCTCTGGATTATAGTGGTACTTGTGGATGCCAAAGCCTGAGACTAATATCAGGATAACCCCACACAGAGCCACCAGTCAATACCAGTCAATGGAGGGAAAAACCAGGGGCGACAGATGAGAAGGGCAGTGGAAACCTGACCTCAGGCTGCCCAAACTGCAGTTTTTCAGTATGAGGTGGGCTAATAGCCATCCTTGCTGTGCAGTACCACGAGTGCCAGCACCCACCACTCCCCAGCAGCAGGGAATGGGTAGAAGGCTCCCACACTAGGATGTCTGAAAACCAAGCTCTGCACCACTGGGCAAGCTGGCAGGGCTGGCCTGCAAGGACCTTTAAATGCAAGCAACAGGCAGCTGCTCCTCCTGAATTAGGGTGTTTGGAATTACCCCTGCCTTCTCCCCCAGCTGTTACCTCACATCAGGCACCTGCAGAGTCCTGAACTTCCCGAAGTACTGGCGGAATCGCCGTGGACAGCAGACACATGCAGAAGTTAGACCAGCCTGCGTAACCACACACGCAGTCGTGCAGGAAGGTCTGCTAAGCACAAGCTCTGATGCAGACCCAAAGGCTAGACAAGCTCGTTGGCAGGGAAGGACAGCTCAGGAGATGATCAAAACCAGATAATAATCTCATAGAAGCTAAGCCTAAATGCTAAAGACCTCCAGATTGCTCCTACGAGCTTCAGGCGCAGACAACAATATTTCTCCATTTGGCCCTAAAGCTTGGAGCATTCAGTCAATTAAGCAGCATCACAAGAGCTCTGCTGGGATACACCCCTTCCACAAGGACTACCTGGATAAGGTACTCCTCATTTTTGACCTAAAACCTTGGTGAGGCTCCCTGGCACTGTGGTGTATCAAAGCAGCAGGGTTAAAAAACAAAGCAGTCTTGCATCTAAAATAAAGCCTAAGTAATTCTCAGACAAAGATCTACAGGGAAATAATAATTTTAATCTTTCCAGTCAGACACCCTCCTAGCACTTTGTAAACAGACAAAATCAGTTACTCATTTTACAGATGTATTCAAACACAAACCATTAAATATTTATATTTTGTTCTCTTCATCTCAAAACGGTCTGGAAAATAAGTATTCTTTAATTTGTAAAACGGGTGAAAATTTTCTTGACCATGAAACTTGAATTCCTTTGTATTTTCAAAATAAAGGTTGCTCCCAAAGTCTAAAGGCATAGGAGTCCTGTCTAATGCTAGATGCAGCTCCAACTTTATTCCAGAAAAGTCGTTCGAAATTGCTGTAACTGAGCACACTTTGAGGAAAAAAATAGGCAGTATTTCATCCACTTAGGGCAGCTTTACTTGGGCATTACAGTTTGAGTCAGAAAAGCATCTACGTCATTACACTCATGTTCCTCTTGTCACTACGTTTGCTTTGAGCACTGAACAGTCTAGTACACATCAGTAGCAACAGATATTTCATTTTAACTAAAAGAGGGTAGAAAAAAAAGAAGAAAAAAGAAAAAAAGAGGCACATCACCTTAGGGCAAGGCCCTTGGGAGGGCCAAAGAGCTGCTCCCAGTTCTTTGGTGCAAGGACAGGTTCTCTGTGTAGTAGGTGCCCTGAATCTACATCCTTCAGAAGTCCCGAGTCTGACTCTGGGGACACTTTGCACTTCAAAGCTGACGTGACAGCCAGTGCTTCAGGCTGATGGAAGAGTCTCCCCATGACAGAGCAGTTTCCAAAGCAGCAGCTAGGAATCCCTGCCATATAGACGTGCAACTGCCATAAAGACTCTTGAACTGGCAACCCCTGGTCCTTGTAGTCATCAGGCTGTTCATAATAACACTGCAGCACAAGCCACCCGAACACAAAAGCAAATTGCCAATATTATTTAATCCCCCAGGGACCAGCTGTCACCTGGCAATGCCAGCTTGCTCAGAGGCACTGCAGTTCAGCATGAGGGCCATGTGTCACCCCAACTGTCAGAGAGCTGGGAAGGCAAGAGCATCACTGCAGCAGCAACACTGGAACCAGAAAGAGCTGCGTGGACAGAGGCTAAATCATGTCCAAGCGTTCTCTTAAGCTTCAGAAATGTTCAGACTACCCAGCTGTCAAGAGCCAAGTGCTTTAAGATCAGCTCAGTTCCAGCCAAGACACTAAACAGAGCAAATACTGAGGAGAACAGATCATAAGCACTACACTAGGTGGTCAAGTTTCCACTCTTAATCCCTAGAGCAGGGAAATTGTCGAAACCAGCCAAACTGGAATGAGTTAGTTTTAAACAAGCCATCCTGTGTGAAGCTTAAGCAGTGAAATTCTCAGCTTTCACTGAAACAAGTGGCTCTGCTACCTATAATGCAAATCCTATTTGCAGCTTTTCCTGCGGCTGAAAGAGCTGGAAATACTCGTGCTTAAGGGCCCAAGGCTGGCGGGGTCTGACCTTCCGCTCCCGCTTCCCAACCGCAGCTGGGATTCACAGCCTGTGCTTCAATTGCTATCTTCACAAGGCTGGATTCCCCCTCCTGCTTATTTTTGAAAGCGGAAAGGAAGCTGCAAACTGATAGAGATCAAGCATTCCCAACGGGAGCGCGCGGGGAAGCGGATTCCTCCTCCCGGCTTCGGCAGCGCCGGCCGTGATGCTCAGCACACTGTGCTCAGCTGCCAAAGGACGCCCAGAAATACATACAGGACCTGCTCTAAATATTGATTTAGAGCAGACGCAGTTTGAACAGGGCTTAAAAGGAAAGATTTGTCTGATCTTTCGTCTGTCCTCTGAAGGGGGAGCGTGAAAACCAAAACAAACAGTGCTCAGGCATAAAAGAGGCTGAAGACCTCGATTTTAACCCTCCTTCATTCACTAAGCATATGGTTTGTGTTAAAAAACACTGCATAATAATTTTTCCAAAGCCTCTGACATGCATCTTGCTCAACAGGACCCAAAGCTCAAGGAGCAGAGCTCCAAACTGGGTTATAGCTGATATTTATCAAATCATACTAATAAAATTGGTCTAACCATTTTCTTCCACCTAACCACTCCTTGTTACTTGCAAGAACAAAGAGACAGGGATGCAGTGTGCGAAGACAATGTTTATTTAACAGAAAAGGGCAGTCTACACTGATGCAACTATTATTCAAATAGATTCAATCTGGTGAGCCAAGAAAAAGCTGCCTCTGCACAACGCGGGCCTCTCAAGATACCTGGGTGATTAAGTTACTTCAGAAGGAATTAGTGCTCCTTGAACTGATTGCACCATAAATAACCCCAACGGGAAAGGGAAGTCCCTGACAGGGGCAGCATCTCCTGACAGCCTCTGTCCTCAGAGTGCCAAAAGCTGCATGTTCCAAGGGACTTTTGTCCCTCTTTTCCTCAGAAATCCCCACGTATTTCAAAGCAGGCACAATCTCTACATTAGATGCAGAATCACAGGAACCTGTTTCCATTTTCTGTAGTTACCCCAACGCAAGCTGCAGCTCTTTCTTGGCCCAAAAATCACTCATTCAGCTGTATTTTGCTCTTTTTGAGCAGCAGCCTGAGCCTTGCTGAGAGCAGCCAGGCCCTGCACCAGCTGCTGCTCTGATACCACCAACTCGGCAGGTAACTGCACCTGAGCCACAAAGATCTTCCCAGTCACCCAACACAGCAAGTTCACAGGGGAGAAAATCAAGTCGTCTTTAATGCACCGCAGGTTCACAGGTTATTAAAAGAAAATTTTGAGCCCAAGAAAGCTGGGCATGGTATCAAGACACACTTCCAAAAGGGCATTAGTTTTCTTTCTTTTTAAATTGAGCTCTAGGTCAAAAACATTTACAACCTGGTATCAAGTCAGAATTAATAACCAGCAAGAATGCAAGTGTTAATAACCTGATGTTGTGCTTTTATACTTAAAAAGGAGAATTTCTAGTGCTTGCTAGTCGTATTCTCCTGCCTATTGCCTCAAGCACTTTGGAAGGTCTCAAGCAGCAAGTAAACTAATCCAGGAATTTCCTACCTACTGCTACGACAGGATTAATTCATGCTTCATGAGTAATCCAGGGAATCCTAAAGGGCTAATGTCAACCTCTGGAGCCTCGTGCACGATTCTTATTTCCTAATGCCCTACCTGGCACTACTCAAATGCACACAGAGCTCCTTGCTAAGGTTATAACCTATCCAGTAACAACCAACCACAGGAAAAATTCAAGAGCATTAGAAACCAGTAAAGACATTTAAAGCATCAACACACACAGAATCACAGGGGACTACAAGGCTTGGGTGCTCAGAATTGCTAATAATTGCATTGTTTATGCATGTTACCACCCCCATGGAAATAGGGGAGTTCTCACCACCTAACCACAACATGTAACAGGAGCTAGTGGTGACTGGTAGGAGGAGGAGACAGCAATACATGACAGGCATCCAACTCCTATGTGGAATGAGAGATCACAGGGACACGGAATGCCGGGGAAAGCAAATGTGAGACAACCTGAGTGAAGCTCCAACTGTGTTTGCACAGAAGGAAAGTGTTACTGAGCAGCCTCCTCATCCAAAGGAGAGCTTTATGGGAAGAGGCAGCTCTCTGCTTGGCAGAGGCTGTGATCAGGCTCCTTTATACACCTCTTTTTCACTAAGATCTGTAAGAAAAATACTGCACTCAAATGTTATTCTGCACAAGTATGAAGCTGGTTTTGTTTTCAATTACAAGCACCTCTTTGTCTGCCAGATACATGTGCCCATTTCATCCCCCTTTTCTCCCCCTCCCAAAAAAACAACAGAAACACATGCACACAAACACCCGCATGGGTTTCCGCAGACCATATGAGCAGCTTTAATGACAATTCTCTTCTTTGTCAGGAGAGCTAAGTCAGTGCATTCATTTTGCAGGTTAAAGGCATGCCCACGTACACGAATAAGAGTGTGAGAATTTTAAGCATCCTTCCTTACAATCGTATCGATTTTGTCTCTGCTGGAAACATCCTCTGCAAACAAGCATCCCGAGTTTCAAAAAAAGAAGTCATAAAAATCTCCTACTGATGCCTAGATTTGATAAAAAGGTGTTAAAACTAAGTGCGTATTATTGAAGGAATGCATGCATATTTTAAATATTTGCTTAAAAAAATACCGCCCATGCACCCTGAGGAGGCCAAGCAGCTCCAAGTCATCTGCTGCAGCACCTCCAGAAGGCAGAATAGAAAATAAACCCCAAGCACTCCAGTGGCACCAACAAAGGGCCCTGATTCATGTGTAATTATCCCAGCTCAATTTGCTGCTGAAGCCACTGCTGCTCCAGCTGGCCTTGACACCTGCACAGCAGGGACAGTGGGACATGACAAGCATCCTCTTAAGATCTACTGCAGTTTCCAGGCTGACAAACTGACTTGAACTGGCACCAGCATCTGCTAGGGGCCCCAAAACTGTATGAACACAAGATCAGAGGGTACCTTCTTCACACCTTATCCAGGCCACAGCAAGCAGCGGCACACGGATGGAGCCAGCATTTGAGCCACTCATGTCAAAAAATCAACCACCACATGAGCATCATCACCCCCAAGAGTAATTTTTCTTTCCACTCAAGGGTTCGTTTTACCAAGCGACAGAGCAGCACAGCAAAACAGAAAACCCCTGTCTGAAAAATCACAAGGAAGGATGTAAGGGAAGGAAATTTGTTAATATCCTGTGCAGCAGAAGTTGCCACTGTTTTTTCTTCCCTAAGAAAAAAAAAGGTTTAGACTGAAAGATTGAGAGCAGAACAAAGATCCTGGTGTCAAGTTGCACATTATTTTCCAAGAACAAAGCAGCGCTCGCTCTCGCGCCTCAATTTGTCTGTGTTTCTGGAATCTTTTACAAAAGCTCTATGCAGAAGCCATTCCTACTAAAACTGATTCAGGCTCTGGTTTCTAAGATGTCAAAAAAGCCCATGAAAGAATTTTAAGATGTGAGTGTCCTTTTTTGCACATCGGAGACCTGCAATCCACTGCAGCACCATTCTGGCACACGGCCACCACCTTGGACAACAACATAAATGCACAAAAGCCCTTTTGTTGGGGTTCAGAGAAAAGCAGAATAGGACATTGAACCTGACGTACCTACCCAAATCCAAATCCTTAAAGGAGAGACTTTAATGCCCCAGACCATAGGCTATCCCGGTAAAGGCACTAATTTGTACAGCAGGTATTTTATCTACACTGCAACACCAGCCCAGATGAACATTAACCAGATACCTTGTGGTGTCTGGCAGGGGTTTAAATATTTTTCAAACTCAAATGCCACAATATTGTCTGAACTACAAATGCCTAAGATTATTCTGTGAGAATACGTGTGAGCTTCCGCCAACCGCACAAAATGTTTTGTCATTTATTAAGTTTTAAGCAACCACTGCACGCAGAGATGCGACAGGCCTTTCTTTTCCAAAGGGAATCTCATCAGCAAGACTTAGCAAAAAGTTTCATTTTGAAAGCAGGACACTGGAATATGTTTATAGAAACTTTTAAACCAAGACTACATATTTACGTACCCTATGCAGCAGCAGCTGTACAATCAAGAAACACCACATAAAAACATAGCTCTGGTATTCTGTATTTTGATAAGCTTAAAGTATATGGTGTGTGTTAGAAAAGAAAGCAACATGTTATAGTAATTTCTTCGACAAACTTTCACCATTAAACAAGAAACAGCAGGAAACAATTTGAAATTAAGATAAATGTTATTCTTCTACCACTGACACACAAAATTTGAGGCAATTGTAGAACTCTGATCAATAACTGAAGAGTCCTGCTGAGAGCTACCAATAGACTACGCGCAGTCGTGGCCACTGCACTATTGAATTACACCCCATATAATAAGATTTCAGTTGCTTTCCTTGAGGAGATAACTGTGTTAATGACAGCCACCAGCCAGCACCCCAGCATTTTAACACTGCATTTACCACTGCAGGGGAGGAGAGATGCAGAGCACGCGCTGGAGCAGTAATGCACTCCAACCAGAACAGAGGCTCCTCAACGGAATTGCAGACAGCCATGAAATCCTTCCAGCAGGTTGTACATGACTCTGAAGAGCAGCTTTTACCATCTAACAGCTGCCAGATGGTAGAAGAACCACTATATCCAAAATCCCCCTTTCAAATCTACGTTCGGGACTGCTAAGTTAGCTTAGGTAACCACAAGTCGTATCGGACAAACTGTAACTCATGGTAAAACATCTTCAGACTGTTTTTTTACAGAGCTCCAGCTTTAAAACATCCTTAGTGAAAGCAGAGGTTTTTGCATTGGCAAAACAACACTTGAAACATGGCTAAAAACATACCCTAAAATTCCAGAAAAAAACAAGCATCCAACCTGAAAGTTCCCAACAACCAGGAACACCTGGGTTCAATAACTAGCATATAGTTTTCAGTCCACAGCACACAGTTTTCCATAGGTTCAGTGTAGACTCGTTCCAGGATTTCTCAGAGCTCGTGACGCCACCCGAATTCATAAAATACACTATAGGATTTTGAGGGAACATACAGTTCACAAGCAATTAGCTTCAGGAACAACTCATTAGTCTGCAGGTGGCAATTGTGACACAGTTATTGAAATACTCAGGAGTAAAACACACGTCTCCCAGACCATTCACTTTTGTGCATTTAACCACAGAATCCTGCCTCTGCTTCAGCAGAAATTCCCCTCACTCTTCCCTCCTGGGAGGAAGGGCAGAGAAGGTGACTGTTCACACCTTGAAATATGTTTGGCCCCGAGCACATTAACCCGGGCAGCTGTCACGAGCCGTTTGCTACGTTACTGTCATTTAGTCTGCTTCTTTTAATGCTTATTTTTGAGAAAAGGTAACAGATACACCAGTCTTACACCTCAAATAAATAAAAATACTTCTTGCATTTGCATCAGATGATTATTTTGTGGCTCAGCTAACCAAGCTGCCAGCATTAATGAGCCAGCTTTCCAAACAGGGACAGAAGAGTCAGACTAACTCACATTCATGAGGTTAAAGGTTCTTTTTAAGAAAGAAAAAAAAAACAATAACTAGATTAAAAATAAATATCAGTAGAAAGAGAAGCCACTTTGCATCAAATATATATATATAATATATATATATTTTTTTTTCCCCTCTCCTCCATCACCACAGAATGACCTAGCAGCAAGACAGACCAAACCATGGTGTTACATAAGTTGTTCTTGACCCAGGATTTCCAGAAAGCAGATTTTTCCCCCTGCCACATACCTTGGATGCTTGGGGCGTAGAAATCACATGAACGGTGCTGGGCTTAACTCCGTTTGCCTTCGGTCGCTTATAGAGGGCAAATCTGCTTTTCCTGCGTCCTCTGTCACCGTTAGGGAGAGAGCCATTATACCTAGAAACAAAGAAAGAAATTCAGAATAAAACATCAGTAATTTTAATACACCAAGAGAGATCAGCAGCCTGATAATGTCAAATACATACGTGGTCAAAAAAATATAGCATAAGTAACCCCACCAGGGTAAGCTGTTTCCTAGAACTCTAAGTACTTTGTGTGTTACACTTTTTTTTCTCCACCAATAGTTTATTATTATTCAGCATTAATACGGTCATTACCTACAGGTAAAGCACTGAGTGAACTTCAGCAACACCATGTTTAGAACTAAAGGAATCTGGAAATACACGGTAATTCTTGTCTCTGATTTAAGAAAATGTGGAGTTTTGAAAACACGTAGTCCTCCCACTGCCCTCCTCACGGCTCACACAGAAGACAGGAGGATGAAAGGGGTCACTGTGCAAAATTTAGGGGCAAACCATGGTCTAAGTGAGAGGGAAGAAAAAAAGAAAAAAACACACAATCAAAACACCTAATCCGAAAGACCTGCTTTATTATTAAGGATATTAAGGAAAGAGGACGCGAGTACTTTTGATTCACATGAATATCTTTGGAAACTCCTTAATGACTTCGTTTATCAGGTGTAACACGATAGCCTTCAAGAGCTCTTTCATCTGCCTCAAAGGACAGAGCCCCCACGGATTAGTTATCCGGGGAAGTCATCAGCCTCAAGGGGACGGAGATGCTTCCTCAAGGAGGGAATCACCTAGAAATTCCTATATATGCTCGTATACAATATACGAGCGCTGAAATCCCATCCTGACAGAAGATTTAAGAAGGGCAGACGTTTCTCATCACAGCAGCTTCACATGTAACGTTCCTGACAGCTCTCAATTGGCCTATGTGAGATCTCCCAGATTTACTTTACTGAAGAGATGCCTCTTTTCCATTCCTGTTCCTCAAGGATTTTATATTTTTGCCCTAAGAACTACAGATGTAGCTCCACCAGTAAGACTACCAAAAGGTAGTGAATTATATTCTATATCAGATCATGGATATTCCTCTCCCACAACCTTTACAGTTACAGCTATCATTGCAATGAAGAAAAGGACCTGAAAGAGAGAGGAGGTGCTACAGCTGATTAGGTATCCTGAAAAGCAAAATAAACTAGGAGAATGTGATGCCTGTTTAGACAAGTACTTGGAGTAGTTCAGCTCCACATCTACCACACAGAGCCTGCTGATTAAAGGCTTTTCATTGCAGCCTCACAGCTTGGCCTGGTTGTGAAGTTCTGTGGCAATTACAGGCTTAAAAAAAAATAAATAAAGGCAAAGCATTAACCCACAATCTTACCTTTCTTCTCATTACCACCTTGGAGAGTTGACAGGTCTGTGTAAAAAGGAGTTGCACTTGGAGTTGTACTTAATAAAACCATAAAAAGGAACTGGAAAATACAGAGGGGATAAACAGAGCAGTCTCCTTGCTAAGGCTCTGGATCGCTGCCCTGCACAGGGCTCACGTCAGCCTCTGGGTGCTTGGTGTCATACAGGAGAAGTACCTAAACTTCACAGACACACTTCCTGAACTGCAGGACTGCCAAATATTCACGAACGCAAAGGAGAAGATGGGAGATAACCTCAAATTTAAGCACTCTAGAACATCAACTAAACATTTTGCTCTTTTAAATACTTTTAATACATGAACCCAGAGACACCCAAGAAGTTCAGCCCTTTTCAGCTAGGATGCAGTTGAACTTGTTCCCCCAGCCTATTTTCATACGGGAGATTATGCATCTCTCATTTATGCCTCTCTCTCTATATATAGGCATATATATATATGTCAAAAAAAAAAACCCTCCAAAACTCCAAAAGTGCAGCAAAACAAACAGAATAAAATCACTCCAATTATTTCATGCCATACCTGATAGTACCTGGAAATTTGGTATTAGCCCTGCACATGAAGGGACCATCACTAGCTAACAAAGTTGGTCCTGAAAACAACAGATAAATTCCTAGAGGGAAAAAAAATAGGCTGATATAATCCACAAGCAATGTAAATATAACGCCTTGATTCTGCGCCTTGAATCTTAGATGTCTACAAACACTTTCCCTTCAAAGACACTATAGCACCACGAAATATGCCAGCAAGTTTTAACTCGCCTAAAACAACGCTCTTCTACAAGTATTTCTACCTGAAAACCTGAAAAACCAATACCGCCTTAAGAAATCATATAGAACTAGTAACATCACTAGCTTTATATCCTATAATTAAAGATTTTGCATTGTACAAAAATTCAATGGTAGTGAATTTAAGCAGACCCATTGAAGAGTCTTAAGTGTCTCATGTTCACAAAAGGGTTATAACCAGAAAGGGCCACTTCAGTTCTTTTCAGGTCTTTTGTGGGATTTAAAGATTAAAAAAAGAAAAGGGGAGAGAAAAAGAGAAGTCACCCGAGGTTAAAAGGCCTTTTAGAAACTTTAAAAAGGAAGGAAATGTTCACAAAGTAAAAGTTTAATTCCGTCCTAATCAGCAGTGACAAGTTTACATGGAGTTTTTAATGACAAGTTTTAAGTTTTGCTCTCACCAAAGGGCAGGAGGAGCTCAGCAACAGTCTTGCCATTTGTTATGCTTTAATTACAGACCCGTGAGTTTTATTTTGATCTTGCATCGCTGAGAAAGATAGGGCAATTCCTAGGCATATGCCTAGGTCCTGCGTCTGGGGAAGGAATACACAGCATTCCTTGCCCCACAGCAGATGCATTTCTTTTTGAGGCCGTGATTTTGAGCTCGCTCACCACAAGCGAACCCTCCTTGGGGCATTTGGGCCAGCCCTTCATTACCACTAAGGAAGGGAACAAGCTACACAGCAAGGGGAGGAATTGTGGTATGGAGGCACCTTGTTGGCCGCTGCAGGACCTGCTGCCACCCACTCGCCGAGCGCTCTGCAGGAGCCACCCGACCTGTTGGGACTGTGCAAACAGGACAGTTCTTCGGGCACCAGAACCACAAGCTGCTCCTCTTATTTTTCTCAAGGTCCCTGCATAACTGAGCACTGCCCATTGACTACTCCAGGCAGCAGCAGCATGGAACTGCACGGGAAAGAGGAGACGCAAGAAGAGCCACCACAAACTCCCATCACTCAACACCGAAGGCTCAGCCCTGCCACCAAGCAGGAGCTTCAAACTGGAAGAGAAAAGCTCCACATCAAGTCTGCTCACAACTCTTCTCAGCAGGCGCTGGCCCACTTTCTCTCACACCTCTCCGATACCTCTAGAAGCCTGAAGCAGCTTAAGGACAAGCAAACTTTTCGGTTCCAATGTTACCAAGACACAACCAGCAACAGAAATTCGCCTCCACCCACTAAGAGCCTGAACGTGAATTAGGAGAAATCAGATTTCAGAGACTAGCGTAGCTCTGAGCACATCCTGCCCACATGCAGATCTAAGGGGCCACTTCTGAAGTTCTCCAGATGTTCCTGAACATCAGAACGCCACATGTGGAAAGAGGAGCCCTGGACGTTTCAGCACGTTTCTCAATGGGAGCAGTATTGGGACAAGCAGCATTTTGAAACGTCCTGGGAGAATTCTCTCTTGATAGCACAGTTCCTTGCAAATAAGGGAGTGGTGCTGGCATAGGCTACAGACACCATAATTAAGAGAGCCAGTTTCCTACAGATTTACATCAAACAGTTGAGCATTTTGGCATATAATGCATGAGATGCAAACTCCAATTACACTCTTTCCCATGGTTAGGGTACGTATTAAAAGCCTCTCCTCTGCAAGGATTTCCTGGTGTCTAGAAAGCAAGAAGATACATGTTCTCTCCCACACTGCGAGCACCCTAATTTCCTCAAGTCTTACAGGAACCCAGATGACTGCGTGAGACACCAAAAACTTCTGAACCTTGTCTATGATGGCTTATTACATAAGGCTTATTGCTTCCAGGAACCAGACGCAGCCAGTGGTAAAGAGCAGACAAGATCTGTCATTTAGGAATAAAGCTAGGGAAAAAAAGGACACCTGGGTGCACTTGACATGCACCTAGGGAAGTCCGGGTACTACTGTGGGACCCTGTCCCAAGATTCAGGGGAAGCAACTGCTAGATACCACACATAGATGCTTCGTGTAGCCAATTTTTATAATGCTATGAAAATAGAAAATACCATAAAAATGTAAGTAGCTTTATACCTATGCAGCCCAAGAGGCTACAAACAGGTAATTTTCATAGGTCCCTTTGCCCCAGGCAAAAAGGAGTGAGTTCACTTTGCTTTCTTCAGCGACTACTAAACACATCTATGCACACAGTGTCACGTATGGATGCAAACCACCCCATTTCACAAACCCAACTTTGAACACACTGTGAGCTACAGCTCAGCATCAGCAATAACTTTCATTCGCAAGTCAGACTCGAGTGAATTTTTTCCTCCTAGGCACTTTCTGCTTCCCCATTTGGTATCGTTCTGTAATGTATACTCGATACATTCCAAAACAACAGCCTGTGCTTACCCCATATCTTTGCCATCCCTGGGACTGCGTAGCCAACACTGCTGCCCAAAGCAGCAATCCCATTTTTCGTTGGCTATTTTGCTCTGGTGCTGCTGCTTCTCCCTCTGGTTCACTTGACTGGGGACCAAAACCAGATTTATTTTTCAAGGTTTAAACCATATCATAATAAGTTATTTATATTATTGTCATAAATATAAGCTCATTGGTAAAAGTACTTTCCTACCAAAATAACACTGATTTATTTTCTACTCTGAAGCCAATTCTCAGCTACTGTGTATTAATATTATAGATACTAGTTAAAGCTTCTAGCTGAAACTTAGTTCTGTGCTTGTCTGCACTTGATTATTACATGCATCAAGAATTAGAATTTCAGTCTCAGCCTTAATCACTGGGAGAAATATTAAGCACTAGCCGCTCCTGTAGCAGGCTTGGCAGCCAGTGCCAGACTTCTACTTGACTAAATATTTTAGTGCTTCATGGATGACTGCAACACATCGCATCAAAAGCCTCTAGTGCAGAGGTTTACTGGAGGACAGTGCTCTACCACCCATCCAGGAGACTTTTTTCCACTTTAGAGGGTGTTTAACAAGCTTAGACTGACCAGACAGTTCCCTTTCATCTTCCAAACATATAGTTTCCTATTACATTGCAGATATCTTTTGCAAAACAGTGTTTGCTATCACGGATAGAACAGGACTAGAAGGGATTGCAAGAGTGATCTAACTCCACCTCCAACTCAAGGGCTTGCTTGAGTTGGAGGTGGATGGCTTCCATGCCATCCCTGTGCAAGCAGTCTGAAAAACCCATCCCTGCAATGATTGCTCATCCATCTTCAACAAGCACTTCACAGGGCTTCAACATCTGTAGAATTAAAATCGTCTCCATGGATCAAGTGAGGGAGATCCAGGTCAACACAAGTCTGCTCTACATCTTGCCAAATTAACACTCTTCTCTTTGTAGCAGACTCATAGGCTTGAAAATTGAGTCCCATCAGATTTGTCTCCTTCTGTAGGACAAGTTACAATGGCAAAATGAAGTGACCTTGAGTAGCATTTTTATTGCTGCATTGACTGTAGGACTCGTGATTCACTCAAAGCTTCTACTCTTGCAATAGTGAGAGTCACCAATCCACGACAGCAGCCCTTCGCTTCATGCAACCACAGAGTCAATCCAAGGCTGTTGGACTGTATGGGATTTACATGGTCCCACCCCAGACTCCACTGGCCAAGACATCTCGATAGGAATAAATGCCTCCTAACCACTCCACCAGCGCTGCAGCTAAATAAAGCAGACTTCCTGCAGAGCAAGAAAATCCAAACCAGCAAGTTCTAAAATCCCAAATAATCTCAGCTCTTTTCCCATATAAGAGCACATTCAGGATGTTCTGCATCTCTGAACCTGATTATTCCCAAAAGAGATAGGGCAGAGTTGCTGGTTATTATTGCAATCAACATTTTTTCCAGACTAGTGTTTATTCTTGTACCTTGCCTTTGCAAGCACTAACTAATATTAAAGGGTCAGCCACCAGGAAGAGTCTCCCACCCAATCTTACCCTGGCTACCACATAACAAAATTTTAAGTTCGATTTAGACAGAACAGGAACATTAGGAGAAAATAAAGTTCTATAATTCTCCCCATATTTTTAGCTTGCAAAATGTACACACCTGATCTACATGAACTGCAATCTACCTAAAGGACACAGTCAGGCTGCAAATAGCAAGTTAATTGTGCAAGAAATACTTGGAGGTAACTTTAATTATACTACACACCCTGCTTGCTTCAAAACTCCCAAAGCCTTCTGTTATTTCAAGTCTGTCTCCCTCACTAATGTGCAAAAAAACTCTGTAGGTCAATATAACAAATGCAACCTGTTTGAAAGTAAGGAACAGATAAATCTGGACATCATGACCACAACTACCTCTAACACCCAGGTTAATATCCATCAGGAATGCAATTCTGATCCCCATGTTTAAGCTAGTTGCCATTTCTTCCAGGGTGGGGAATGAGGACAGAAACTTCTTGGAATTCTCTTCAATCACACTTTCGTTAATAAAGCAGCTTGTTATTTCCCCCAGATTGCTTTTCTGGAAAATACTTTGTTGCTTCTGCTCTTGTAAAGTCAAGGACAGGAGGCCTTTCCCACAGCTTCTGAAGGACGAGCTCCTGGAGAGACGGCAGCTGGCACTGCAGCCTTCATTTATTAAAAGAAATCCAAGATCTTCATGTATTAACGGTAGTGTGGGAATAGAGATTAAGATGTGGTTATGGAGGATATTTGCTGCATAATTCTTTAAAAGACAATGATATAAATAGCACAAATGTTTGATTCAGCACTAAAACACTCCAAGAGGCTGAAGGAGGATACTTATGCTGACTGCCAGAGCAGCAGCATGAGCTTCAAGCAAAGCAGTCAAATAACCTGACAGCTTCAAACAACTTAATAGCAGGAACCCTACACAGGCAAGGCAGTTAAGAGCTACACTCAGACAGGAATGAGTTGTCTCACCTAGAATGTGTTTCTTAGAAGTCATCCATAAGCATGAGAAATAGAAAAAAACATTACCTTTAGTAAAGGGGCAGAGAAAAAAACAACAAAAGCAGACACACACATACAAACTGATACGTGTGTATACAATATATTTAGGATATATCAATTCCAATATAAAGTAATATATCAGAAGAGCATTAAAATGCAAAGTTGGGATTTTTTTTCTTTTTTTTTTACCTCCTTTATAAAGCAAAGGATAAGAATCGGTTCTTTCACATAATGACTTCCTTAACAGTCCTTATTCCCAACCTTTTACTTCTGGACCCAGCATTCATTTAACAAGGAAGCAATTTTATTCAGTGCTTTAAGCCCATCTCCAAAGCTGTCAACTGAAACCATTCACTACCACATAAAACCTACAATGGGAGGGCACAGAAAATGCAGGGTATAAACTAATCAACTTCATTTCAAAGCATGCTTTTTATTCCAGCTAAAAGAGCACAGGAGGTAGGCAAAGCACCATGTTTCGAGTCTTCATTCTAATCCCAAATCTTTCATGTTGTAGAAGAAATGCTATTCAATGAAGAACTATCTATGATCTAGCCAAATGCCACAGAAACTGTTTGCTGCAGCACTTTGTTAAACTAACTACAGATAAATATGATCGAAAGTGAGATCTGGCTTCCGCTATATTCAAAACAAGTCAGATCAACACAAAATCCCTTTGTAAAGCAAAGCACAATGCACAGCTGGGTTCCGATGCATGATAAAAGTACTATAGGAGAAAAACTGTTTATCCAAGACACCACAGCCTTTGGATTCATATGCTTTTATATGGGGAAAAAATAGTCTGCCTTTAAACATCAGATCAGAAAAGCTGTAAGATTCAGAATTAAAACAAATTGGATTTCACATAATGCAGTGGGCCAAGAGACCTCAAAACACACGCGCTCTGACATACCAAGCATGCTCCCAACATACCTACTTGGGCTTCAGACATGCCTGAAGATCCAAAGCAAACTACCTGAGCTTTAGTGTGAGTACCAAGCAGGACTGACACCATGCCATGCCTGAAACATCATTACTTTAAACAACATAGAAAAACTACATTGGAGTCAAACAACAAAAATCCAGGCCAGACAGTTTGTTTCATAAACAGCCAAATGTCTTCTCTAAAATATATCATGGACAATTTGGCACTTCACATTTGTATATGAAAGCGACGGCCTTCAGTTAACTTCCACATATACATTGTAATATCAGCTGGAATATCCTTTTTGTGATGCTGAGGCCAGGCAGCTCCAGGACGTCCATCACCTGCAGCTTTTTCAAGGGCTCAGGCAGGGGCAGAATCTCCCAACACTCATTACAGGCTCATTTAGCTCCAGGAGAAGAAATTGGGAGTACAAGCAATCTCACAGGCAACGTATAGAGTAGGAAGCACTCCTAAACCTGATCCTGACCTGCAGTAGCTTTGCCAAATCCTATCAATTCTACCATCTCTTTTGCTTTCCCTAGGAAAGAGAAGCCTTATACATGCATGGCTCCCTGTTCAGTCCCAGCTACCTAGCAGAATCCCAGATTATTTACATCTTCAACAGAAAACACAATAGTAGTTTTCAGCTGTACTCTTACAAACACTTCAGTCTCTTTACACAGCAGACTCCTTAATTTCATGGTGTTACATGATCATTGTCAGTGACAGTGGCACAAGCTGCCTCAAACAAAATAACCCACCTCAATGTCCCGCACCAACCATATCTAAACAAGGCAGGCACAGAGGGGAAAGAAAAAAGTTATTTTTTGTCCTCTAAATTCAGCTGGAGGTGGCAATTTTCCAGTTTAGACACATTTAGAAGGCTGCTCCACTACCACCTAAGACCAGATGCACTAGCCTAGCAGAGAATCAATCTGCTATTATGTTTAGCACATAGTATCGGGTAAGAGTTAATGTTAGGAGTTACGGGCTTTTAATTCTTATTCTCTGAACAATACAAAGAGAGACGGGGCATTCTGTGAGAGACAAGTAGTGAATAAAACCACAAGCGAGAGGCAAAAGAAAACACAGGAGGCTGCCAGGAGAACTATGCAACACAAAGTCTGGAAAATGCAATGGAGCAATGCAGTGTTATACTTAAAGGTTGTTGGCGTTTTTTGGGGCTTTTTTTTTTTAGGTTTTTTTTTTTTTTGATAACAGATCTGTTATGTCCCTTAAAGGCAGACAGGAGAAATTTTGCTTCCTTCATAAAAAAAAAATTAAAAATGCCTGAAATCCACTAGAACAGTGTGTGCACCATAAGTAAATGAGAATAAACGCATAGGTGAAGTTTTCTTTCCTCTTTTATTCCTGCCCTGCAAAGTCTTAATAAATAAATAAAGTAATGCAGACAACTAAACTTCAATATATCGTCTTCAATCTTAAAGTGTCCTGACAACTCACTAATTCTCAGCAGCCTGGGTTGTTTGCCTTGATCATAATCCATAACAAAGCTGATCAGTCAGTCACCTCTAGCTAGGAAAAGATTTTGCAAGACAAGGCTGTTAAATATTTACAGCTAATCAGCAAAGCTAAGCCTGATCCACACAGCTTTGAGAGAGCAAGGTTCTTCAGTTCTATGCTTCCAGCCACAGAATACGTGAGATTTTGCTTCTCTTGAAGCAACTTTCCAGAAATATTACAGAAATATTCAAAATAAACATGGAATATTTAGAAAAAAAATGATTGCAGAAGATTATCCCAATATTTAGTCAGATACAAGTTTATTGTGCAAGAGTGCCTTTTTAAACAGATGCAATTATTAAAACCCTAAAGCCATGCTGTACCTCTTAAATTACTAGAGCTTTTTCAAAAGAACATATTTGGCTTGTACTGCTAATCCAGCCTGCTTATTTCTAGTTAGATATTTCAGAGCTGAAGTTCCATAAAATTTGTATTTATACATTCCAGTGGATATTAAGTAATGTGCACAAGCGGCATGGTGGTTTGTAAGGAAGAAAACACATTTAAAACCACATATAATTCTCCCTTATAAATTTCTTCCTTTGGAAGCCCAGTTCTTCCTAAGCCAAAATCCACAAAGACAGTCAGTTTAGTTAATAGTACTATTACTATTTTGCTCGCCAGCTTTAAAAATCAAGGCACCTCATATTTCTCCTTACTTATCTACATCTCTCTGATTTAAGGCAAGGGAACATTACAGAGAAAACCAGACCGAGATAGCAGTGGATTTTGTCTAAAACTGTATTTCACAAAGCCAAGGCTGTAATTCTAAACAGTACCACAGGACCTAAAATTAGCATTTGCAAGCCAAATAGAAATTCAGTGGTAGAAACAGGGCTCATGAGCCCAAGGCTGAAGCTGGAAGTGTATTCCCCAGAGAACACACTTCTCTCTCCAATGGACTGCTGATGCATTCAGCAACGCTGCAGGAAATGAAGAGCACATTCCCGTGCCATCCTGGCAGTACCTAGGCATTAAACCCACAACACACCAGCTATAAAGCTCCTCTACAACTGTTTTATTTTTCTACTCCAGCCCTATCAAAAGCAGAGATAAGAGCAGGAGCATTTGCTTCTATTATGTGGAAATGTCTTGGTAGAGAAGAGTCTCTGCTTTCCCGACTGGGGTAGCAGAAGACAGGGATGCCACATGGGAGCATTCGCATCCCACCAGCCTGTTTTAATATCTTAGCCTGTAAAATTTACAGGTGCCTCTTCTGGAAGTGCCCGCTCTAATGGAACAAGCCCTAACATTGCTAGGAATATTTACAGGAAAACCAAACAAATTTCTCTTTGGAATTTTGGCCAAGGATGAAAATATCCACCTAGGTTGTTTCATAACCACTCAAAGTGTGACTTTTCCCCCTCCGGGAAATTTTCAACCCAAAGTGTTTACTGTGTAGGTAGAGTATATACACATAATACTAGTCTGGCTTCTGAACTGAGTTCATGTATGAGGTGAAGCACGAGGCTGCCCAACTACAGGGGACACCATCCGCAGGTGCCCCCAAAAGTTTCAGATGTTGTTTAAAATACCTGCCAAAAGCTGTCTTTACAAAGAAAGCAGATACTGAAAGAGTTGGTTATCAGGGACCTCTTTCTCCCCTCTACTGAAGAAAACTGTCATAATCCCAATGATCCAAAGTAGCAGCCCAAGAGCACCGTTCTCTAGGGAGTGCTCCATGGGCTGCACTTGTTCTCACTGAGGCTTTTCTAAGGCCATTTCAAAGGCAGAGCACAGTGCCTTTGGATAGAAGACTTTCGAGAAGCTATGGAGGGGCTGCATGATGAGCACATTTACTACACTGAATTTCTCCTCAAAACACCATGACAAAGGTTAAAGTGTGGTCCAGGGTGCAATCAGGGCCTATGACACTGTTAGGCACCCACTCCTCTTCATATTAGTTATGTGCAGTGCCAAAACGTTTGCATTTATTCTCATTTACCCTAAGTAGATGTCCCACCAGTACGACAAGCAGTTGAGGCAAAGTGATGAAAAAGAACAGTCATAAATAGGCATTTCATGATCCAAAGAACCAGCAGAGCATGATTTCCTCTGGGTCCACGTTTTACAGCTGGATTCCTTTTTTGTCTGGTAAGTTGACAGCTCCAATTAAGTTTTTCTCAGAGGTGAGGCAGTAGCAGTCATATGGATTCTGTGATGCCCAAAGCCAGACACTGGGGGAATTTATGCTACAGGCTCTCCTCAGCAGAACACAAACAGCATTGGAAGGTTTTGGAATGAAATCAGTTCAATGACGTACTTCATTTCCACTTAGAGAATACAACCTCACCTGCCACCGCATCGTTCAGAGCATCACTGAGCCTTCGGAGGCAGGTGGGAAGCGATGGGAACAGGGAGCTAATAGTGGCAGCATATTTGAGCATGTCATGTCCTCCAGCAACACAGGCACAGGCAGCAGTAACTACCTCCGACGTCTGCCTTTATTCCATCTGTGCGCAGGTCACCACCCTAAAGCCAAATACATTATCCTCCTACCTCCTTCCAGTGTGTGCCCTTTATGTCTCAAAGCAGTATCAGCTCCTTAAACAGGTTTTCTCAGCCTGCTTAAATGCCTTTCAAGCGATTCTAAAAGCTTCATGCAGTTACCAATATCAGTTTGAAGTGGGCAACCCATCCAGAACTTCTCCAGACTCGAACTATGCTAGTTTATTCCAAATGGAATTGCAGAACTGCATATTCTTTCCTTTAGGGGAGGAAAAAAGGCTATATAATGAAAGAGAAATTCAAGAATTTGATTTCTCAAGAAATCAAATAAACAACAAGAAACCAAGCGATCCTGTCAAGTACAGGAGACTATACAACATACTCTCTGCACTTTTAACAGCCATGACTATTAAAACTTAAGATTTTGCACTCTGGGTTGATCTGTACATCAGCTAAAACCTACCTTTCTTCAGAAGCTATTAGACCCTAAATAATCTATCAATGTTTTCTCCTGTCATTTTATCTCTTCCTTCTACTCCTAGATTTTAAGATTATCTAATCAGACTTCTCTCCATACTAAGTTAATCCTGAATAAGTGGTAAGTTATCTTCATCTCAGTAAATAAAATGAGGAATGCTTACAGTCATTTACATTGCGCTCTCCTATTTCACATACAAGAATGCTGCAATGTTGGAGCAGGGAAAACGTTAGCTGCATTTTTCATTCATGAATAAATGGTTGCTTTTACAAAAGAATACCTTTATCTTCAGGTTAGTAGATAGGCCCACACATTTACCTACCAGGATCTTTGAGCTTTTAACTGGACTAAACGTTTCACATGCTTGATTTCTGCATAACAAACGGATCTTTCCAATACTTAGGAAACTTAGCACTGCACAAAGCATTGAACTTACTGACATATTCATACAAATTTTGTCAGTTCTCAGAACTGAAACAGCTGATTTCTCTCTATCTGCTCCAAACTTGCAAATCAGCCCGTATCCTGAACGGAGCCTGCAGCTGGAATCCAGCCAATCCAAAAACCCAGTTCCTTCCTGCACTATGAAATGCCCCGAAGAGAACATGCAGGTCACCTCTGCAGCAGATGAACTGCTTGCTCTTTAGAAGGTATTTTACAATTGTTCTGTGTCAAGAATTTTCTGGTAGGAAAAGCCTTAATAGAATCAAGCCTTCTCCAAGATTAAGGTGCTAAATAGCAATATATGCTCAGAGGCCAACTCCTGAATTGAATTTTAAGTCACATAGCACATACTGAGGAGGATATGTTTAGCTATTAAAAGCTTGATGTAGGTCTTGCTAATGGCTTAAGTGTCTGCTTTCCTCTGCAAAGAGGAAACGGAGCTTTATTTTCCCTGCATCCTTACATGGAAAGGTATTTGCTGTATTATTGCACTCTGCATAGTGGAAACTCGAAACTAGCAATAAAACAAGATACATGGCACTCAAGCACTGCAGCTGGAAGTGCGATTGTGCAACCCACAAGATAAGGCAGGGCTGAGCCAGCAACACAATGCAGCACTTCGTGCTCAAACACTCAAAGAAAGACACAAAACAAAAGGCAGAAGTTAAGGATGGCTCTTTCGCTCTGATAGCAAGCAGACTGCTAAAATGCTCGCACACAAAGCCAATCTTGTCTCACAAAGGCCAAAGGTAATTCCTTTTTTTTTTTTCTTTTAGTATTTTTCTGGAATTGAGAATAAACTGAGGAGTTGATCAAATGCACAACTCTAAAACCAAATGAGTACCTTATGTTCTACATCTGAGTGGTAGCAACTAGATGCAACCTTACCAAAAATAACTAAATCACCATAGTCCACAAGAATAACCCACTGTAGCATCCATATGCTGTCCATGGAAGAGGCAAGTTTGTCATTATTCCAAGGTGGCTGCTCAGAACTCCCTACCTAGATTTAGCTCTGATGGAGCTACTTCACTCAGCTCTTTACCTCTACCAAAAGCTACTTTCTCATAGGTTTGCCCCAACATCAGTCTACTTGATTTGTAGAATTCGATGCTTTGCTATTTAGAATATTTGCTATTAGAATTTGCTAGAATTTCTTTACAATTTGCTAACCTATTTTTAAGAAAATACACCAAGGTATCAACTGCCAAATTAGCTACCTCTAGCAGAAGAGGTATCAACTTAGAACTCATTCTGTGATGACTTGGATACTATTCCACCAAATCAAGTCGATTTTGTCTGTTTTACAAATAAGAGGCCACCAGATTTTAAGTCACTTTGAATATATCTTGTGTCTGTTACTGGACAGGAAAGGACCATCACTGCAAGATAATAAATCATATCTAATCTAAAAGATTCCCTTACAATGTCAAAGTGATTTTTGAACCTGAGCATTAAATTTTACAGCTGTTTACTTTCAGAGGCCAAGCACAGATAGAAGAAAGGCGAATTAGAAATATAACAATTTATTTTATTAGTACGTTCCAGGAGGAGGAAGGGAAAAAAGTATCCACTTCAAAGATCTCTCTGTGCACCCTACGACAGAGACGCAGGAACCGTGAAATTCTCAGCAACTTTCAGCAGTTTAGCCTTTCCTTCAAAAGGAAAACACATGTACACTACTTTTATTTCAAAGGGTCTGACTCCACTGTTAATAAATGAGACCCCCATAATCAAAATAAATTCTTGCTGTTTCACATAAAGAAATACAGTGCTTAAATCAAAGCTTCAGCCCATTAACTTCTGTGTCCAGACTAAACAGCTCGTTCACTCTTCCTAAAGGCACGTGCTGGAGAGTTTGCACACTTGGTCTCTAGTTTATTTGTAATATGCAAGTAGAGATTCAAGCCTTTATGGGTTTCAATTCATTTACTTTCATACAGTGACTAATTGCCTTCACAACCAGCACCGCTTCATCTTATTTCATGACACTGATGTGCCCTAAGAGGATACAACTCATCTGTTTAAAGTCTACCTGTTTGCTAGGCACAACTAAAGCCATCCAGCTTGAAGAATGCCGCTTTCTCGTGACAATTTATCAGTTTATTGGATTCTACAATAAAGAAAGTAAGTAAGTTCCCAGGCAAAGAACACTCTGAAAGTCCACCAACCACAACACTATAATGGAATATGAAGACTTTTGTTCATATTTTCTTCCCTGTCTCTCATTCCTTTGGCAAGGCAGTTCAGGCCACCAACATTTAGATTTAGTATCTATCTCTTTCTCCAAGACGCAGGCTAATTATTACCTACAACATAGTCAGGATACACAACATACCTAAGTCCACAGTGAAGGTGATATCGTTAACTTGGAGAAAAATAAACAAAACACAATAAATCCCTTCCAGAAGCACTGACCAGGCCTTGCTCCCTTTCCCTAGGAAAGATGAAGACTGCTATTGACAGAAACGTGCCTAATCGCTTCTCAGCAATTAGCACCCCCACGCCATGCCTAATCAAGCCCAGCTCAACTCACAACCACATTGTTTGAAAAGAAACAAACCCTTCAACATTCTAGACATTGTTCGCTGCCATTTTTACTCCTTCTGTTTATTGTATCAACACAAAGTGTCCTGTTTCCCAACAGAAAGCTCTAAGTGAATTATTCATTCTGCACTGTGAGCCAACAACTGGAGCTATTGAGAACGTGTGCTGCAATGGGCGCTTTCATTGAGTTCTGAGCTTCAGACTCCAGCCTTGGAAAACTGAACAGAAACTCAGTGCGAGACAGCTGACAGGGCACTTGCATATACTTCTGAGACGCTCCTGAACTTAGGAACACACTATACTAATCAGAATAAGTTACTAAAAGCTACACGAAGACAATACAAGCCCAGTGTCACCATGTTCATGTACATCACGTAACAAAGCAACTTATGAACCAATCTTATTAAACCAGGATTCACCTCTCACACCACAGTGACAAGTTTTCAAATGCTCTGAATATTTACATTATAACCCCTGCAAGCTTCGCTGTGCAAAGATTTCCTATATAAATATCAGCCTGTACCTTAAGCTCCATTATCAGCTCTAGCCATGAAGGGGTAGTTGCAAGAAGGGCTGTAAAGAGAAATTTCTTTTCAAAAGTCACACCCAGGGCACTTTTAGTACTGAGCTCCCAATGCCTCGATTCTCATCTGCAATGGCATCAACAACACGAACGGTTGTCTCACCGCCACCCTTTTCAGGGTCTGTCTTGCCCAAAGCCAATAACCACTAACATATAATCACCTGCAGCACACAGCGAGACAGCCCTTGCACGTGGTCACACTAAAGGAGATGAAGACCTATGAGCAAAGGACACACCTGCTTGCCCAGCAAGCACGTGCCATGGTGTAGCACAGCTGAATGCAGCACAGCACTGCCCTAGCACTTTTAAAGCATACACCTTTGGAAGACCCTGTTACTCTTGTCTTAGTGCCATTTGCTTAATAAAAGAACCAAGGCCTATTCTAGGCCGCTGAGTAATAGGATTAAGACAGCCTAATCCCAGATGTTACTTACAGCTTACTAGGGAGGTTATCAATTGGGCCCCTCAGTGTCTGGATGCCACTAGCATCTCCAAACCCTGTGATAGCCCATATGAAGCTAAACAGCTATATGATCTACAACACAGTGTAATATATTGACTAATAATACTGAGAATTATCACTTTTCAGCAAGAAATGCAAAGCAGTCACCAAATGAAGAAGAGTTTCAGATCTCACTGCAGTGAACCATTAAGGAGCAAAATCATAAGCCCTGGTATGAGCAACAAGTGCACCAGAAGGTAAACAAGTTTTAATCTCATTCAGACAGTGACCAAACTCTCTTCTACTGAGACAATAAAGAGTTTCAGCAAAAGGTGCCTATATACAGTACAGTCATCTCCAGAGCTTTACAAGAGAAAAGAACTGGGGGACTATCACTGCTTATACTCAAAGATAAGGAGGCATAAAAAACAAACAGTGTCTTGTGCAGAGAGAAAGAAGTCATTTAAAAGAAAAGTGGGACTCCTTCAATACAACACTGGCACATGCAGGTCACAGAACTGGCAAATGTGAGGACATAGTGAAGCATTTATTAATAAAGTTTTGCCTTACAAGTCTTTCTGGAAGCTAGCAGGTTCTGTTCCAGAGGGGCCGTTGTCTCTCAAGGTCTAATCACTGTACAAATCTCAGACACTTTTCACTGGTGGCATCAGAACACAGTGAGAACACCCACGGGCCGCATTTGCTGACAAAAATCAAAAAGCATCCTCAACACAGATCAGTTTGGGGATATCCAATAGCACAAATGCTACTGATAGTACAAAATACACCTGAAATCTAACAGGAGTTTCTGCTTCACACTGGGAGCTCAGACTGAGGAACAAGGGCTCAGCAAGTTAAAGGGTAACACTAATTACGGTGGGTAGTTTAAATTGGGTGCAAGACATTCCTGACTTCTTATGAAAAAGAATCTGTTTTCAAGAGACCTTGAGAGTCTGCTTTTAATACAGAGCATGAAAAATGTTGCTCTCTGGAAGAAAAAAATAGCCTAGAAAGTAATTTCTAGTCTTAAGTGTGTATTTTTAAGTAGAACCAAGTGTACTTTAATGAGGTCCATTCATTTACAAGTGTCGAGTAAAAATGGAAACTGATGCATCATTGATTCTGCCAGGCAGGAATGCAGCAGCCTTGTCATTTTACATGAGAAGAGCATCAGTCACAGGCAAGTCTCACTCGGAGAAAACAAGTCTGAAAAATGTAAACAACCTGTTTTCCTTTCGCCTTATCTACTTCCATACACTTGATCTAGTTGTACACACAAAGGGGGTTGGCAGTTTCACTTCTAGAAGGCTCCCACTTTCCTTTTTTCTAACGAACACTGAACACGGGGATGCATAATTCTGGTTTACTTCAGCATATGTGAATTTTCCCTTCTGCGGTTTGAAACTCCTGATCCCCAATTTCTTATCAGTATCAAGACAGAGTGATTAAAACACACAATTGGATAGAAATCGGCACTCCAGTGAAATCAAAAGTATTCCCAGAAACAGGACAGAGTCATCTCAGATTTGCTTTATTTCAGAGCATCAGTAGAATAAAACCTTTGCTCTAGTGGGTCATACAAAAGCTTTCATTAAAAGACTTTCCTCATATGTGACTATTTCCACTATCCTTTCTAATATTTATTTCTACAATAGAGTCAATGTTCTATTCAGATACATTATTTCTGCTGCTTGATTAATCTACTTGTAAGCCCTGAACTAAAACTGATCACTTATTCTCAATATGTAGCATACAAGTTGTTCCATAAAATAAGCACTGACACTTAAAGGTCTTCAAGAAGTAATTCTCAATATTTAAAAAAAAAATAAAGAAAAAGAAAGAGAGAGATTTCAAGCATGACTGCTTCTCAGAAGGAAGAATGATATTAAGATTTTTAATTGGAGATGGGGGCACCACTGTTAGTACTTGCTATAGACACTCCTTTAAATGAAGCTTAAAGTACACTGTAAAATAAGGTTTAAAAGCAGCCTCAGTAACTTATTTAAGTACAGAACTTGGCAGAAGCCTTATATAAGACTTTACACAAAGGTTTGATATCAAACAGCAAATCTGCGCAGGTGCAACATTAGGCCCCTTCATAACACTACCCCTCGGCACATAAATGGCAGTAAAGACAGGCACATATAAATTCTATATCTGTATTTCAAAACATTACAAAAAATTAGTCTCCTCATGGGCAATTCTGAAGATTAATAAAAGGATTTCAAATAAAGCCAAATTCCTTGGTGAGTTAAAAAAGTGATTTTGATCAGTCAGAGAATGCCCATATGAGAAATACAAGTTCAAACTACAAATCCCTTCAGATTAACATGAAAAGACACATTTCAAATCTAAATCTGATCAAGGTATAACATAGCCTATCAATCAGAACAACTTCCAAAAAGTTATGGCAGGATTTATTAGCTTAAATCCAGGCTCAAGATATCCCCCACCCACAAAAGTGAAACTCAAGCAGAACTACAGTCTGTTTATTTAAGGATGTTCAATGGTCTGCATGAGACAAAGCCCAAACAATTGAGAGTTGTCCCTTTGAGCACTGTAGCCTGTAATTTAACAGATTTATTTTTAATGGTTGACTTCAGAAAATGTACAGTCAGAATGCTGATAGTGATTTCAGAGACCACCCTAATAACACTGAGTAACAGCTCTTACTTTTGTCTAGTTAAATAAAAGTTTGGATCATAAACTGCAAAATTCACAATGCCTATAAAACAAACGGTGTATGTATTAGAAGCTCTATCAATTAGAAGCTCCTTAGAATTGGAGAATTGAACAGATCTAGTAAAAGGGTCAATTTTTTTTCTATTGTTTCAGAGCTCTGCCACTGTCCGAGACTCAAACATCCTTGGTATTCCTTCTTCAGCTTGCCTAATTTTAACCAAGCAATTTTTCTGAGAAATTAGAACCACTCAGCAATGACACTAAATATCAGAAGAGCCTATAAAGATACATCTAGGCTTCAAGCTATGTGTTCACATTCACTGAGCCCCAGAGGAAGAGGGGGACTGAACGGACCCTTGACCACCGTCTTCGGTGAAATTCAGCCACATTTAGCCAAACCCAAGGCCAGAAGGGCACGACATTACAGGCAGGTTGGAGTTGGGGGCAGGAGGGGGTTGGACAGTGCTTCATTTTTTTTTTCCCCATCACAGTTCTCACTATCAGCTGCTCTGCATTATATAATGCATTCGGTGAGTCACACGAGGGACACTGACAAAGCGTTTAATAATGCTGTCCCACCCTGTTCAGATTCTTGCTGGAGTATTCAGCATCTTGCTTGCAATTCCCTCCAGCCTCACGTTCCAAGGAACGTTGAGCACTCTCATGCTTTGAAGAGATTCAAGTATGTTTTAAAAGCTTTATAAGTTTTCCTGCTTTATCAAGCAATGCATAGACTTTTCTGAGCAGTGGACACAATGGCAGCCATTCACAATCAACTGGACAATCTCTTCTTTACCAACCATTTTGACCTGTCCGTCTTGATGCACATAAAATGTTCTTATTTACTACAACATTGACTATGTTAAACACAGCAAGACAGCCCTTAGAAAATCTTGAATTGCCACATCACTTGCAGAAAACGCATTTCTGATAACCTGCTCCCAGTAGCCCATCATGTATTTGCAGCAGTGGCGGACGTCAGACACGGGAGGCTTTATCCTCCCATCACACTAGCACAAGAACAAGCAGGGGCAACGACTGCGAGACCAAACACCAACCTGTCCCTGTGGCAGAACTACCTAGTGCCACAGGAACCCTTTCCCCTTGGATTTAGGGTTAGGTACAGAACAACTCCAGCACTGCTCAGATGCAGCAAGAGCAAGAGACTCATGGCAAGTTTTGCCATCTTAAAAATAGGATTTCCAGCAGTTTGCAGGTATGTTAGTCAGCTTGCACATCATTTTTACCAATTCTATGTAAAAATCTCTAAATTTTTTCATTGTTTTTGTTATTTGCTTTCTTAAGCTACACAGAGCATTTCACAGTAACTTTAAGATGTAGCTGTGAAGTTGCTGCATCAGCTTTAAGCAGTTATAGCAAGAGCTGTGACACTCGACTCTGGCAGTTCAGAGCCTGTTTCACTTTGGAGAGAGCAGCAGGTTTGCATGATCTTATTTAAACTGAATTCCAGATTGAGATTTTAATTTTTAAAGATAATAGGAAATTTCAGAAGTTTTTCTTCACGCACTCTCCTTTATTTTAAACAAAAGCAGAACAGATGCTTAAGCTGTTCCAAGAGCTCCTAGCTACAAGTGTTGAATCACTGAAAGAAAAAAGAAAAATGGAAAAATGCTATGAGTTGTTATAATTTATGGCACTACAGACATCTCCAATAGTAAACGTGAGCAATCAATTCCTAAAATGTCAAACTGATCATAAACCCCAATTTTCGGTCCAGAAAGGGAAGGGGTAACTGCTGAGGTAACTGCAGTCTCTGGCTTTCTCCTACCAGGTCTGCCTATTTCTACAATAGGTCTACCAGCTGTATTACTTTATCTGTGAACTTTTATGGCCTTATTGTGCTTCAGAGGAATTCTGAAAGCCTACAGAGACCTACTAGCCAAAGATACAGCTGCCAGTTCACAGGCTTATTGGCAACTGTACTGCAAAGAGGATTTGTTTGCCCTCTTTTATATGTATATAACACCCAGAAGACATAACAACCTCAGTTGCTTTGCAGTATGGATAATATTCAAGAGCTAAATCCAGTCGCACGGAGGTTATTTAAATTTTATCGGCATGTTTCGACCCACAACAGCGAAGATCAAGACCTTTGCCAGAACCTATAAGGCAAGATCAATGCCTATCAATAATTAAAGAAAAGCCTATCAGACTTTGCTATGGTAAAGATTAGAGCCCAAACATTTCCTGCTTCTGTACTTCCAACTGCTGCTAAAAATAGTACTTCCAACAGCAAGGAAAATGCTTCCAGCTGTGCACAGAAAGCCTCTGCAGCACAACATCAATTTAAGTACTCTAATTTAATTACAGATTCAACATTATACTATGACTTTATTGTTGGAGACCGAGCGTCGCACAGCAGAGGTTACCCTCCACTCGCACAATGGGAACAGTAAGAACATTCCTTTATTAAATGTGGCTGGATATGGATATTCCCTTTAAGCGACTTAAATCCAAGTCAAGTAACTTGATTCAAGTACCAGCTCTACCACGTTCACAGGAAGAGCTGGATTTCATCCCGTGGTAGCTGCATCTTGACACAGTCTCGTGACAAGCAACATTTAACATCTCTTATGGGGAAAAAAAGGCAAAAAAAACAAAAAAAAAGGATAAAAAATAAACACCATTGCCAGCCAGCCTGGACTGCTGTTTTTATTACCTCCTGGCCAAGCAGTCGTGTCGCAGAGGTGAACGCAGTTCTTTACAAAATGACTTGACAAAAAAAACCCCACATTGGGAAACAAGAGCCGGGTTTTCCACGACCTTCCAGCCACCATGTAGCAGATTCTAGGGGAGGTTTTAACAATGCAGCAAGGTTTTAACTGTTCCGCTTCGCGGCCGGCTGGAAATCTATTTATTACTGAGAATTATTCCATTAGCCATATGCTCCTGGATATTAAGCTATCAAAATTAAACATCTCTCGGGTGTTTAAGGGCTCCCGGCGAGCAGGGCTTAGCTCCTTCTCCCTCATCTGCTTCTGGGGCGCAGAGCGGAGAGGCTGCGAGCTTTAGCAGCAGGGCAAGCACATAATTCCAAGCGGATTACTCGCAGATCCCTATGGAGCTGGGAAAACAAACATTTCCACGACGGATCCCGACACCAGCGCTGCGCGTCCCCGCCGCTCCTGCTGCTCCCGGGTTTCCTGCCCGCTCCAAAGGCACGTCCCCCGCGCCAAGTTTCCCGGCAGGAGCCGCTCTCGCCCGCTTCCCCCACGGGGAAAAGTTGCCGGCGGCGGGCGCGGGGACGCGCGCGCTCCAACGGTCCCAACGCTCCTAACGGCCGCGCGAGGGGGGGAGGCGGGAAGCGCCGCGCGCCCCCCCCCCCCTTCCCTCAGCGGGGAGACAGAGCGCCCGGAGCGGCGCCGCGGGGGAAGGGACGGGGAAAGGAGCAGGGGGAAGAAGGCAGGAGGACGGGAAGGGGAGAGGAGGGAGAGGCGCCGCTGCCGCGCCCGCGCAGCGCTCACCCCAGCACCACGAGCTCCCCGTACTTGACGGGCTCCTTGTTGGGCGCGCAGTGCTCCTCCTGGCTGGGGGAGAACATGGGGCCGCCGCGCTGGGCCCTGCCGCCGCCGCCG
>VZSG01000267.1:802489-939494 GCA_013398315.1 Nothoprocta pentlandii | reverse complement strand
GCCGCTGCCCCGCAACGGCCACTACCCCCGCGGGGGGGCGGGGCCACGCCGGCACCCACCAACTCGCCCCGCCGCGGGGGGGGAGGGAGCACGGCCGCGCTATGCGCCCCCCCCCCAACCGCGCTCCCATTCAACCAGCGGGCAGGGGGTGAGGGGCGGGGCTTGGGCAGCGTGGCTCCGCCCCTTCTCTCTCTCCCCCCCCCCCGCCGGCCGCGAGTGGTTCGGCCCGGCTCTGTTATGTAAACATAGAGTAAAGGGGACGCGGCCGCTCTTAAAGGGGCCGCGCGGGGGGCGGGGCAAGGGGCGGGGCTTGGTGCCAGCTCCGAGGGGGGGCTCTGGGGACCTCGTGGGGGTCACAGCTCGTCCCCCAACACCGGGTGGCCCTGGGGACTCCACCTCCACCTTCCCCAGGCCTGGATAGCATGGAGCCTCCGCCACTCCGCTTCCCGCAGACGCCCAAACCTTCCCTTTGACCAAAATTGTGGGTTTTGGCGGTTAATTTTCCCCAGTGCACTAATTCGCTGCTGTTCCTGGTGGTGGGGTGACATGGAAAAAGCCAGGCGGCCTCACTGGGCTGCGCAGGGGAGATGCTCCGCAGAGCTGTGCACAGAAGACAAGGGCTTATTAAAGACAGAGCACTGAGTTATTGCAGATTTATCTTCTTTATTGCCCGAGCAGAACCGAAAGGAAAGCCAACCCGTAAGTCACTGTCAGAGAAAACAAATACAGCCTGGCAAGCGGTGTGAAAAACAATCTGCTGGCTCCGTCCTCCTCCAGTTTTCCCATTTCTCCCCCCAAAATGTGGGACCTTCCCGTCAGCTTTGCTTCCGCGGACATGGTGTCCCAAAAAATGGGAGCAGAGCGGATGGAGGAGACTGTAAGAAGTAGAAATGATGCTGGTGAATTCACCAGCCCCGATGCTGGTGAATGAAATATTAACCCGCAATAAGGCAAGGGAAGAAGATTTTGCAGAGCTGTTTGCCAAAGACATAAAAACACATATAGAAAAGACGGCAGAGACTGAAAGTCCCAAAGACTCCCTGGGACCCTTGAGAAGGAGGGGTAAGGACTAAAACCTCAGGGGCTAAACCCATGGTGGATGGGATGAACAGCCTCCCTGCCGCTATCTGCCCTGGGACAGACCTGGAGCTTCCCACAAAAACCTTCAGGGAGTTATAGAAGCAGCACGAGATAGGAGCAAGGTGCTTCCTGGAGCAGCAGCTAACCCCAAGAGAAGCCAAACTTTAGGAAATGCTCTGTTTTCGTGGTGAGGAGAGGTTGCTGCCAAGGCACCCTGGCCAGGGAGTTTTCAATTTGCTGAGAAGGCAAAAATGTTAAAAAAAAGTCATAGAAGGACCCAGCAAGAAAATGTCCAAGGGAAGTACGTAAGAGAAGATGACCTTAGCCATATCCAACTAATGAATGGCTCTAATTGAGCTATTACCATTCAAGAAAGACATCCTGAGATGTCGCAGTCACCACGGCCCTTTCTTGTGAAACCTTGGCTCAGAGATCAGCATAAGTCTAAAGGACAAATGAAATGTGCAGAAAGGCTCCTGTGCTTCAAGCGTGTCTGTCTGCTCTGCACACCCGGTTCTTCTAAGAATATCCGTGATTCCTCCCTAAAAGCCTTGCTTTGGCAGGAAGCAGCGGGAAAGGAGCCCAGCCAGACTCCAAGGGAAGGGAAAGAAACCTGCAGCATCGCCCGGCTCCGCAGTGCCCCACGACTCGGATTCCCATCATCCCATCTCCAAAGGGCCCGGAAAGCTGGAGAAGCTCCGAGGAAGGATAACATGAGGGCCATGATGCTGTGGAGGGATGTGGGGACCGCACATCAGCTAAGCCACCCACTGCGGTGTCACCGTTACGGGCTCTTCCACACGTGGATGGCCCAAGACCCATTTCCCAGCAATGGGATAACGATGGAATCCCGATTGCTCCAGGCAGGAGACGAGGATGCCTCATCCCTCATCTCGCCAAAGAAAGAGCAGCCTTCTCCTTGAAGAGTGACAAATCCTCAGCCTTCTGCTCTGTAGAAAAGGGGCTGCTAGAAGAAGCGTTGCTGAGATTTACTAGTGCCATTAAATTAGGGAAAATTCTATATGAAAACACTAGAAAAAGCCACAGAGACCATGAGACTTTTTTTTTCACAGAAAGAGCTCTCATATACCTGCTGTCGCCGTTAAGAGACGTAAGATGGATGAAAAAAGCCTTTGCGCTGAAAGAAAATCAACGTGGATTCATTGCTAAGGGAAGCACTAACCATCATATGTATCCCATACATCCAGCCGAAGCAACAGAAAATTCATCATGGCAGGAGTGGGGAGAGCAGGAAACCACTTGCTTATATCCACCTTCTGCAGCTAAGGACACTGGTATCAACCCCCATCGTTTTAAATACTGGTATCAAACCATGGCAGCCAGTCATAATTTTGTGGGTTTTTTTTTTTTTATGCAAGCAAAAAATGTTATAAATTCACCTCTGACTAACAAGAAAGCAGTGACAAAATCTCGTGGGGTGACCAGGGGACAGGTGGGGTCCTACGACCCTGATTCTAGATGGATGGATGGATGGACAGATAGATAGGTAGATGGACGGAGGTTTGTTCCTGTTTTGACTCCATGGAATTTGTTATACCGGACATGCGGCATATTTTGATATAAGCAATTAAGGCTCTGACAATTAGGGAAAATGTTGAAAATTCCCTCCTGGGAAAAGTAGAAAAATAGAAAAATAGAAAAATAGAAAAATAGAAAAATAGAAAAATATTTATGGCGATGCTGCCAGCTCCAAACTGCAGGGAAGTTGAGAGGGAAGCACAGGTAAATCAGCACCTCTCCAGATCAGATCGGGTCCCTGAAGCCTCTCCGCCAGATTTCTCAGTCCAATGAGCATGGAAAATAATGGGCTTCTGGATTTCTTTGGGAAAAATCACATTTTGCACAAGCAGCTTCCGTGCTGGTCTTTGTTTTCCCATACAGTGGGGTCACACTGGCCTGTGTGGCTTGGGAAATGGGGGATTCGGGTGAGATGCGGGAATGAGCAGCCCTGCAAAGGCCTCCAGTGATCAGGGGCCATTCGGGGAGGCGCTGGGTTCAGTCCTGCCTCCTCGGGCCGTTTCGAGCCGCTTCCCTGCGCTTTTCCTTCACTTCAAGCACGCACAGAGGTGCAGGACGAGCAGCGTCCCCGGAGCCGCCAAAGGCAGCGGGAGGAGAAACTCCAGAGCGGCTCCGCGGAGAAAGCTCCCACGTTCCTGGGATTCCTCTCCAAATGCTCCCCAGACGGACTCACGCGTTTATTTGCAAAAGCCGGGAGAGCTTCCAAATCCCAGCCTGCCAAGCCGTCCATTAAAAAAGAAGAAAAAAAGAAAAAAATCTCCTTTTTCCCCTGCGTGGACCTTGGAACACCTTCCTGTTCTTCGTGTCCAGAGGATAATGTGCTCTTCATCTGTGGGGACATTCAAGGCAGGAATATCGCAACGTGGGCTCGGGGCTTTCTAGCGGAGATCTGATTTCTCTGATTTCTGTTCCTTTGTGTTTCATTATCCCGCTGGAGCTGGAAACGCCATTGACCTTGAAGCACACACTCACCCTTCTCTCCAGGCACTTCACTTTGTCTTGGCCACTTACCGTTACGGACACCAGAGGAGGAGAAAAAAACCTATCAGAACCCATGTCTGTTACTCGCTTTAGCTGAATTTGGGATGTCCTGAACGCTCGTTCTTCTGGTCTGGAGGACGGTCAAGGCCAACGCTTGCAGCAGCCACCTCCGTAGATTTGAGCTCCACAAACTCATATCCTTGGAGTCATGTATAGGTGAGAACTGCCACCAGTGTAAGGCAGATGATTGAGCACTGATGGATAGATGATATTTCCAGGACAGGAAACATTCCTTCCCGGTCCTAGGATCCTAGGAAGGTTCCTAAGGTCATCTAGGTTGGACTGTGCATCTTCACTGTATTTAAATAAAAAGCATTTTGCAGAGAGGTCTAGCCGACCCTCTTTGGCAGGTGCTGAGGTGTTAATGCTTCACACCCAGATATAGTACTACACTATCTGTATAAAGAAACTTATAGTCCATTAAATCCACAGGTCTCCCCATTCAGATCTTCCCATTGCTCTAATTTACACGGTTAAAAACACCCCACTGCTGTGATCTGTGCTGCAGCCTGCGAAGAATCTTGTTCATTTAATTATCAATAGAGACTCCTAGCAAATAATGGGCAAGAGTGATGGAGGTGGTGGACTTGAGGGGACGACATTCATGCAGTGAAGCTGATGTTACTCTAAGGGTGGTGAGAAAGGCTGGTGTCCGCACATGGCTCTGAGACCAAGACCTGAGCAAAATGTCCTCTCTAAGTGCTGGAACAGAGAGGAACCCCAATCCATAAAGCAGAGCAGCCCAGATCCATAAAACAGCTTGGAGACAAGATGAGACAACAAGTTTCCCCATCCTGTGTCTCCACCCTTGTCCTAACCCCCATGCGAACCTTCACTGCGTCAGGGTTTCATACCAAGGCAGGCTTCTGCTCCAAACCAAAGCACTCCCATTGCCACCTAGTTATCGTCATTGCTGCATGGGTGCAGACCTTGCACATGGGCTGAGGGCACGTGCTAGAAGGCCCCATGCAGTGACGTGTCCAGTTCCCATGGGAAAACCTTCGTGCCTTTGCAAACCTTCCCTTCTGGGTGCAAATCCCGCCTTTGCATGGATTCGAGCTGGCTGGCAGACAGCACGCTGCCTTCCTGGCGAAATCCTTCCCGTTGCACTCGCACACTGCGGCCAAGCCCGACTGCAGATGTTATCAGGAAAGGGAATTATTTACTACCAGAGAATGTATTTGTGCCTCGCAGCTATTCGGTTGCACAAATGTGCGCAGTGTCGCTGATAACTCACCAAGAGAAGTCTGGAAAAAGGATTCAGCAATGCAATAATTTTCCTTGCAGAGTCTCATTTTATGTACTTGTTTCCTTCCTTCTTCTCTGCCCCCATCCCTTTCCATTTACATCTGAATGGGACCTCTGTTTCTTCTGAGTCAATGCATAGTCACCTTTTCCTCCATCCAAGCCTCCTTGCCCGGTGTCTGAGAGTCGAGTCATTCCCCAAGGAGCTCCAGGCTTCAGCAAGAGGACGGATCTGATCCAACTCAGCACCTACAGGTATCCACATTCCACATTTGGAATGTCTTTTGCACATGGATTTGTAATCAAGCGAGCCAAACTTGCTTATTATAAACACCCAGAAATAAAACCCTATCCTTCAACCACAACCCACACGCCAATACCCATGATATTTAGCATCACACAGATCAAGGATGGAGTCCACATCTAGCAGTGATGTGCACTGATGTCACCAGGAGACTGGAAGTTCGTGTAACATCTGATGAAGAGCGGCCTCACAAAGAGCCACCTCAAACAAGGGTGGATTTTCGGTCCCTCGTTCCAGATCCTGCCTCATGCAGATGCTGACACTCACTCCAGGAGCAGAAAAGGAGACCCTCACTGATGGACCGATTTCCACTGGGGTATCAGTGGCTCTTTGTCCCACTATTGTTAGATCAGCTGATGCTTCTCAATTGATTTACTAGCCAGCAGCACTCCGGGTCATTGCTTTTCCCTGGATGTGCAATAACGCCGCTGTTATGTATCTGTTTGCTTCTGGGCTTGCCCATATGCAAAAGTATTATTAGCTTATCTGCAAGCTGATCTATGCACGCTGGAGCAGAAAGTGCTGTGACAGTATATCCCCGTGTAGTCATCCTAATGTAAGTCTTTCTTGTATCATGTACGCTAACTAGACTTGGTTTATGCTTGTAAATTAAAAAATGCTTTAAACAGGAAAAGATCTTTTTAGTCTTACATAAAGCATTCACACAGACTTGCATTGCAATAGCTGCAACTTGGGTTGCAATCTATAAATATGCCAGTTTTTCCCGCTATAGGATGAGCCATAATTTTTCCGTTCCACCATATGGAGAAGCCCATAAGATGCAACATCAGAATGATTCCACTGGACCCAATGCCCACAGCTACATTACTCTTTTGAGTTCATTTCATTTGACAAAAGTTGTTTTGTCTCTGCTGAAGTCAGTGGGAAACAGAACTCAGCTCCATGGAAGGGACTGGTTTCATAGGGAGCAGGTGAAAACCTGGGGATGCAGAAGCCAGTGCAGCTCCTGGCTGGTGACAAGAGCAAAGATACCAGTTCCTTACTGTCGGTACCTAATTTAACAAGAGCTTTTCCAGCAGCAGCGAGGTGTTGGTCAGCAGGAGAGTGTCCTCACCTTGAGGATTGATAGGAAAAGAGAGATGCTGGAGGGATTATGCTAAGAGATAAACTCAGCATGGACGTGAGGGCACCAGTAGTGGTCCAGGCTGTGGACAAGCTTGGGGGGTCATCCCACATGAGCAGCAGGATCGTGTTCTTTCTATGTCCTCCATGTGACATAAAAAAGCTGAAAGAAAGTTGTGGGGAGAGAGGGAGAGGAACTACAGGTGAGAGAACGTCCAGGAGCCACCATGGTGGCCAAGGGGCTGAGGAGGATTTGTGAGTTGTTTTCATAGGGAACAGCCAGATCTGTGCTCATGGATGACACTGGCAGAGACCAGTTATGGACAATGTGGAGGGAACTATATGGAAAACAGGAAAAAAAAAAAAACATCCCTGCACCCTCTTCCCAGGACGAGGTTTGCAGAAGTCCAAGGAGTGATGCACTCACCTTCTTCAGTTAATTTCTCCCAAGGATATACATTTCTGTATACAGAATATAGTTTTTTCATACAGTTCTGACCAAAGTGACTTTATTGCAAGTGATACAGTCTAAAAACCTTAGGTTGGCACTTGGTTCCTGAGCTATTGACCACATCAGGTTTATTTTACAGCTGGCCTCCGATGTAATTCTTCTGCCCGCTCTCTTGAAAACATGCGGAGACTGAATTATATAACAGTATTGCTTAAGCACTAGCAAAATGCACAATTTGATTATCCCCAGCAATGCACCAGCTCAGAGATCTAAAAAGACAGCCACGTGCGCCTTAACAAAGTTAAAGCCCAAAGCTTTTCATTTCATCCTAATGGATAGCAAAGGTCGCTCGCTGCTTGATAAATGACGACAACACGGCTGCATTTGTCTCCAGGCTGGCAGCGCTGGATTCCTCTGAAGTTTGTGTTAATGAGATTCCTCCTACCACATAAATGAAAAAGACTCCAGTGAGGCACTGGCACTGGATATATTACAAAAATACCTATTCTGCATGCGCACCACGGGATAAAAGTAACCCCCTTTCCCATGGGCGAGGTGCCCACAGCAGCGACATCCTGATGGAATGACGTTGTCCATGACATAAATCCCAAGCGGTGGGAAGTAACTCCACAACTAGACATTTTTCTCTTCTCCATGACTCAGTTGAGGAGCATTTTTCACAGGGAACACATATCAGCAAAGAATTAAAGGATATGTTCAACATTTCTCCCTGGGGAAAAATGCCTAAAATAAAGCTATCAGCGAGAACCCCAGAGGATTGATATTTATTCTGCTTGCAAAACCACTCAGCAACATCCAGAAGCCGTGGAGTTCCCAAGCTGGTCCATAAATAGAGATGCCTGCATGTGGTTAACGTTGCTCCTGTGTCTCGCACAGTGAGCAGTGGATAAATTAAAGCTCTAGGAGATGTAGGATATTAGGATGTCTCTTCCAAGGCTGAGGTGGGAGCCATAGGTGAGAGGACAGAGCAGAGGGCGGCGTGGAGAGAGATGCTGCCAGAGAGGGGATTTATAGGGTAGGAAGCCCAGGGAATATGTATGGATGCTATGGATGCTATCGAGTACAGAAGCTGGATAACAGCCCTCCTCTTCCAAATGAAGGAGCCAAGCAGACCGCCATGGAGGCCCTATAAGGAAAAGCCCAAGGCATGTATCTCCAAGGAACATGCTGGAGCATCAACCCCCAAGCTGGGCTTTACTGCTGGCAGCCCTTAGTCCTAAGTGACTTCCCCAAAACCAAGGGATGGCTCCAGCAAGGAGACAGCCTTTCTCTAGGACATGCTGCATGTCCATAAGCATGCACAAAGCCTGGACTTGTTGAGCACAGGGGGATCACACAGACACATACAAAGCCCCTTCTTTGAGATGGAGACATCCAGTTGTGTTTTGGAAACCACTATTTTTTCCACCTGCCCTCTTCCACAGGGTGGGACAGAACTGGGTGCTGATGAATGACTTAGGGTGATTAAGAACATTTCAAACACAGTGGTTTCTCCTTTAAATATGAAGCCCATTAACAAATACAAGTGAAAATGGCACGAGTGGCAGGAAATCTGAGGAACAAAGTAACTTTTACTTTCTTGCAAATGGCATATAACTGAGATTGACGATTTAGCATGGCGTAATAGACCTCCACCTCCAGTCTTGCCAACTACACTTGTTCAACCAGACCCCCAAAATCTTGAGTATGACACTGAAATACCAGGACAGGCCAGAAAGCAGCCTCTACCTTTTGTTTGACATTGGGTTTAGGGAACTTCGGGGCTCATATTTTGACAGTGTTAAGCACATGTGAAAAATAAAAGATTTGCATTTAAAAATCAGACCAATCCACAAGGCTCTGGAGAAACTAGAAAGCAGCTGTACGCAGTTGTAGTGCACATCTAGAAGCCATGGGCAGCAAAGCACAAGCTGATCTCTGCAATTCCTCCCTCTCCAGCAAGGATCTTTTTCTTTTTTTTCAGCCTGTTATCCTGGTCCTGTTCCACTTTTGCAGCATCTCCACCGCACGCAGGGAGAACTTGCACTAACCTCCTGATTTGAGCAGTGTCCTTGGAGGTGGAGAGAGGCCAAAATCCCTGGGCAGGAAAGGAGGTGAAACCTGGGCACAGGATCTTCCTGAAAGGATGCTGATGGATGAAAGGGACTCCCCATCCCCCAGGTCGCTGACTCCTGACCTTTGCTTCCAGGCTGTCATTAATCAGAGAAAAGCCAAAGCCTGCAGGTATGTCCAAAAACAAAACCACTCAACCTCTCTGAACTGTTTTGGCACTTTTATTTGTGCTGAAAGCACGTTTTTTAAGCTAATAAATGATTCAGGCAACTTTATGTGCTAGCATTTTAACCCTTGTCTGCTGGAGCTACCTGTCAGAGCACAGCGATGAGCTCCTGCCTTGGCCCTGCTGCTGTGAATCGCAGACGAGACCAATAAATGGGGAATTTGGGTAATCCAGCCAGCAATGAGTAGCTAGACCCTATGTTGGAGAGATGCTAGAAGCAAGAGTCCACTTCTCACTCTGAAAAGATTTACACATCCTTTGGGAGGACTTTTCTAGGACTGTGATGAATTCACCATTGCTTCAAGTCTTTAAATCAAGATCAGCATCTACTCCAACACCCGGGTGGAGTGAGAAGTCACAGAATCACAGAATCACAGAATATTAAGGTTGGAAGGGACCTCCAGAGATCATCCAGTCCAACCTTCCTGCTCAAGCAGGCACACCTACAGCATGTGGCACAGGGCGGCATCCAGGCGGGTTTTGAAGACCTCCAGAGAAGGAGACTCCACAACCCCCCTGGGCAGCCTGTTCCAATGCTCTGTCACCCTCACAGTAAAGAAGTTCCTCCTCACCTGGAGATGGAACCTCCTGTGTTTCAGCTTATGGCCATTTCCCCTTGTCCTATCGCTGGCCACCAATGAGAAGAGCTTGTCCCCTTCCTCCCTGCATTCTCCTTTCCTGAACTTATACATGTTAATCAGATCCCCTCTCAGCCTCCTCTTCTCCAAGTGCTGGGCTCAAAGCCACAATGAAATCCTACAGCAAAGTAAAGAAACGCCAAGTGTCTTCAGCGTTTGTAACCTTTGGGCTTCTGGAAGTTGCTGTATCAGCAGCTTCACCCCCTTCTGCTCCACTAGCATCTTCCTGGGTGCTTTGCACAAGGAAGAGCCATGACGGAGCCTTTTCTCTGCCTGGATGTGAGTGACCACAGCCTTATGAAAACCCCATGACTTCCAGGACTGTCTGTCTCCACGCTGTCCAGCTCGGAGCTGGGCACTAGCCCCAGGGCCCCGGACAGAGCTCAAAGGGGAGGCAATGAGCTCGAAGGCAGCACATGGTAAGTCCCGCTAGCTGGGAATACACAAGGGCTCCTTTCATCCCGGTCTCCGGGAGCCGCCTCTGCTCCGGGCGGCCGCACAGCCCTCTCCGTCCCTCGGCCGCGTGACTTTGCCTGTGATGGGAAGAGGCAGGAAGCCCATTACGGGGAACGTGGCCTTGCACAGAGCGAGCAGCAGCTGGGATCCCGACCTAGCAGACATAATCATCATTCCATGATGACAATAACACTTTTTAATTTGCGGGGGCATCTTCTCGACATAAATTACTTGTCTCTCTCCTTTCCCAGCCTCCCAGAGCCCGCACATGCTTGCGGCACGTGGCGAATGTGGTGCAGATGTTTTATGTGCCAGCAAAAGGGCTCGGTGTGACATTGCCCTCATCTGCAGGGCTGGATCCACTTAGGTGTCCAGCACTGTGCGTCTTGGATCCTGGAAGCTGGATCTTGGTGTCCAAGGTTGCTATTTGCTCCCCACTGCCACAGCTGCTTCCAGGGCTGGACCCAGAGTGAGATGCACTGGAAGTTGTTCCAAGGGCAGCAGAGTGATAGGGATTTGGGGAAGGAAGGGCTCCCTCCTCAGATGCACGTGCTGCTACAGGGACTGGATTTATTTTGTGGGGAGGGGTCTCCTTTCAACCCTCTGCTGACACCTCTGCGCTTCTTACAGCAGCGCTTCGCCTCCGCCTTGGGCTCCGCTAATAAAACATGCCTCTATATTTAAACGCAGCGCGGTGACAGTGTCTCGCGCTCGTTAAAGGTTAGCACGGCTGGATTACTCATCCCGGAGGAGCAGGCGGGGGGAAACAGGCTGAGTCAGAGCACGGGAACGCAGAGGGGAGACGGGGACACGGGGGCCCCATCCTGCATCCCGGTGTGGAGCCGCTTCGTGGTCCTAAGTCCTTCACCGGAGTCTTCCTCTAAGAGGGCTCACAAGAGCAGAGATCTTGTTATCACGGGCATCACCCCCAGATGCTCTGATCCTGGGAGAAGGATCTAAGGAGCATCACAGAAACACGGAATAAACACAGAATAACCACAGATTAAGGCCAACAAAACCCTCAGGACCAGAATGGCCCTTGTTACCCCGAGTCCTGCATTGACCCCCAAGCAGTGCCCCAGGGGAATGGGCTTGTCTGAGCAGAGCGATCCCAGCCATGAGGAGGAAGCATTGGACCTAGTCCTGAATGTAAAGATTTGTGGGTTTTTTGAGCTTTTCTGCTTTATTTTGGGCTTTCAAGCTTGCTGCTTGCCTTGGAGATGCCCTCGCAGGGACAGCTGAGCGAAGGGAAAGGAGCCTGCCCGAACGCCAGGCTCGGCTTCAGCAGGGAGAGGACTCCTTGGGCCCTCCCTTTTTTCAGTGAGAGCGAGCGAGCAGAGACCTGGGAAAGCTCCGACACGAGTGCGAGCGCTCCAGTCAGCGTGAATCTTCCATCTGGCCTTTCCCATCTGGCGTGCCCCAAAGCGCCGGGTTTCTAACCTGCTTTTTTTAAAGCACGGGTTTGCAGCCTGGTGTTTGCCCTTCCATCTTGTGCACGGAAAAGAGCTGTCACAGATGTAGGAAGCTCTTCCAAAAGCGGGGAGTTTTACGCGCTTGCTGGGGTCTCCGAGCTGTCCCCAGCCCTCAGCTGGTGGTCACAGGTTTTTGCTCCCACTTGTGCTCCCGGCTGATCCCCTCCACAGCAAAGAGGTTCCAGAAAGTGGCTGGTGATTCCCAGTATTCGGGAGCATGCAGGTACATGGGGTTGCACCTGGATCTCCAGCCTAAGTGGGATATCTAAGCTTTGCTTGGCTCCTGGTCCGAGCCTCTTGCCCAGCTGTCCCCACACTCTACGCAGCTCCTCCTCACCCCACTTGTCTCATCCCCTTGCTAGGGACACCAGCTGCCACCCATACACATCACGCCACAGCCATTAAGGCTGTTATCCCAGCTGGAAGCCCCCTCCCAGCCACCTCGGACAAATGGGAGCCATCCAAGCAGCAGCTTCTTGCCCAGCATTGGGCTTCGGGTGGCCCGACCTCCACAGCATGGGGGGACCCTGTGTCCGGCTCTGTGGCGCCCAGTAGTCCCCAGTGCCACCAACCCTCCTGCCCAACACTTAAGGATCTGCGGGAAAGACGGCTCTTCCTTCCCCCAAAGCTGCCACTCATTTTTATTTTATTGTTTTTTTCATTTTTTTTCCCAGCCTTTCTGTGTTAATTTTGTGTCTTGTTGTTAGTTAAAAATACCCCTTGCCAGCAAGAACGGAGCTATTTGGGGCACTCTTGTTTATCGCTGCTCTGAAATAGCGTGCGTTGCCATCAGCTGCCGCCGTGCATCCTTAAAACCGGCTTTAGTGAAGCACGCAGGTCCCGCGCCTGGTCCCCAGCCCCGGAGGAGGCTCCAAGTTTTCTCCAGCAAAACGGGGAAAGGAGCCGTGCTGGTGAGGACAGGATGGGTCAGCCTCTCCAGATTCTGCTCGCTGACACCAAATTTTGCCTTTTTTTAACTGTTTTGTGCAGGCATGGTCCTGGTGCATGAGAGCACAGCGCCTTCTTATTCCTCCGGTGTGGATTTTTGAGGGGGAAGCAATTAATAAAAATGAAGCAATTTGCCTACAAAGCTTGAGCCAGCCATGGGAGTCAGCGCAGTCCCAGCCCGTATTTCCTGAGAGCATTGGGACCTGCTTATTGTCCCTAAGGGTGACAGGGTTTGGAGACATCACCTCTCCAGGCTGCTATCTGCAAATGTGCTTGTCCGCTCGCAGCCAATGGGGAATATTTCCCAAACGCAGCTTGTCCAAGCAGCATCCTGCAAATACGCAGCTTGGAGCCTCGCTAAACCGCCTCCTTGCTCCATGGCAATCTTCCCTTGTTTTTGTTTACTATGGGATGTTTTAAGAGGTGCAAACATTCCTGGGGAAACTGTAGCACCGTGTTTGCTGCAGGGCCATGCCCTCATCAGTGAATCGGGCCGTTCTTCTGGCCCTCCAAAGTCTTGCCTTTCTCGTGCTAAAGTAATCGCGCCGTAAAAGCCTGGAATCCAACCACAGGGAGCTCAAAAATATTTCAACAAGCTGGTTTAAATCAGGGCTTTGACTTGCTTTTGTAATAGCCCCTTTGGTCGCAGCTTTGAATGTGCCCTTGCTTTGCAAAATCCAGGGGACGGTGCAGGAGCTGCTGCTCCATCCACATCTCGGACAAGCAAGGAGGCGGCTGCAGCATCCTCATCTTCCAGGGAGAAAAAAGAATATTTTTCATCCTCCGTTCTCTCAATTCTTAGTTTGGGGCCCAAATCCCACCCAAACCCCGTGAGCTTGCGGGTACTCTAAGCTGCGCTCAGCATCAGGGCAATTCCCACCCAACCTCAGCGTCCTTCCCAGCTCCTCCAGGAAATCCCACAAAAGCGAGTCCTGCAAATTCCCCGAGGACAGAGCAGCCCAGCCTCCGTCTTTTCTAAGGTAAATAATGTCTTTAATTAGGAACTCTGTATAGTTAACCCTGCGATGTGGATCATTCAGCTGTCTGTTAAAAAAGAGAGACCCTTGCAGCCCTTTTTGGGTCTCTTGTTAAGGTTTTGAAGCTCGTCTCTGTCTTCCCCAATATGTAATACTGCAAAACCTTAAAGCATGGGGAAATAAATCCTCTGCTCAAAGCGATTACACTGAATTCTCCAGGTTTATCCTGAACAACGGCATCTTTTTAGGAGAGCTGGGCAAAGGCCTCCCAGAGATGAGATCGCTGGGGTCCTCGTTTGGATTTTAAAGCGCAAACAAGCTCTGTTGATTCCAACACTACATTTAGACTCGGGCTTGTAAATAATGCAAGGTTTGCTCTTTTTATCAGCTTGCTCGGCAAATCAATTGGAGGGCTCTGAAACATATTGTCATCGTAAACGGGCGAATTCATTAACGCCCCTTGTTTGCCTCCAGGTTTTAATCGAATGCAAAGCAAATACACATGAGCAGCAGGCCAGTCAGTCCTAGACAGGCGTGGAGACAATTTCTCACTGGTTTTAAACTGAGGAAGAAAGAGGAGATGGAGATGGAGCTGAAACGGTCTCAGCGCTGGCAACTTGGGGACTTGCATCTCCCTCGCTGTGCATATCACAAGGGAAGGGAATCTGGTGGTGGGACCTCCTATCCAAGACCACCAGTTCCTCAAGAGGTGTCTCAAGAGCCAAGGAAAAATCTCTCACCAAAGTCCCAGCCGTCACCAAAGCCTGTTCTCTCCTGGTTGCTACTCAGGGCACAATTCCAGCCTGAAAGGGAAGCCGATGCCTGCTGCTTGGCCTCGGATGCTGGCTGGCGTCCAATTTATAGCATCTGGACTAAGAACAACATGTAAAAACTGTATTCCTCTAAAGAATATGTGCTCTCTAAGTGGTCGCTGTATTCCCTTTCCGTGAATCATCAAAATCAGCCAGAGCAGCCACACTAATGGTTACATAGAGACACAGTAAATATGTTATTCGTTGGCAAACGGAGAGGTTTCTTGACAGCTTTTGATGTGTAAAAGGGCGAAGAGGCAAATCTTCACCTCGCTTTGGTCACGCATTTGCAAGCGATTTCACGGGCAACGACCCTGCAGCCTGGTCTGGCCAACCAGGACCGAGGCCACCGGAGATGGGCGCCAGGCGGAGGTGGGCAGATCCACGGCACCACGCCAATGTCATGGCATTGACCAAGGCTCCAGCCACCCGCGGCAGCCCTGGCCTTCGGAAGGTGCTGCAGATACTGCTCTTAATGGAATTAAATGTTCAAAGGAGTTGTTTTTGCCCCCTCTTTCCTCACCCAGTCACAGAAATGTTCCTTCTCCCTCCTCTCTCGTAAGTCATCTTGGCATGGCCCCTACCGAGCTACGTGGGGATTAATCTGGCCCCAGATAGTTGCTGCCTCCAACTGAGCTGCCGCCAAAAACAAGCTCATTTGCACATATTTATTGCAAGAAAAAAATAGTCGTTCAGTGATCCAGAACATTCATCTCTAAATATTTACAAAGCATTATTTATCTGGACGAAAGAGACATTTTTCCACTCAACAAACTAGGCATATGGTTGCGGCGTGCAAGAGAAGATGAATTGTGCAGAGTAATTCTAAACCGATTTAATGCCAGCAATAATTATTTTTAATCAGACAGAAAGTTCCCTGGGTGATAACGGAACATCTAGTGTTTTAAAGTAATTGCATCAGCCCTCATTGTTTGATACTATTTGTTCCAATGTGCTTGTTGTGCCTTTTGATGCTTCAATGCAACTTTCCTCCCCGCCCATTTCCTTCTCCCTTGGGAAAAAAATAGGGAAAAAGGGAAAGAAAAAAAAATAAAGAAAAAAAAAGCAAGCTCTTTGTCATTTATTTCAAGCATGTCTTTTAATTACAGCGCTGCATTTAGATAGTGTACAAAATATTCCGGGCTGGATGCCTATTTAGCAGACTCCCCGGTTGCTGCTTGAAGCTGCTCGGTAGAACACTGTGAATCATTATAATATCTCCCACTTCAGTACATACCAAGGAAAATGGAGAACAAAATGTACTGACAGAAAACATTTAAGAAAGAATGACACCGGAGGAGGGATTTTGCGAGGCTTTGCTTTTTGTGAGAGCTTGATAGACGCCAGAGATGAACCCAGCAGGTTATCAATCCCAAATCATTCTCTCCTGCAAAGCGAGGCTGCAGTATTTTGTGTAACCCACCTGTCCACACTCTGAAATGTTAAGGAATATTCTTGCAAGCAGTGTCAGAAATACCCTTTCAGAGGCTCTGAATTTCCAGGGTTTTTATGACGACAGGAGAACACACTCCAAGAAGCTATTGAAAGCTCTGCCATCTTCAGGGAAACCTTCCTGCAGTTCCTAGAAACATGGATAATTTGGCTTTAATGATGGTTTTATGTTCTCTGCTTGGTACTTCCCAGTTCTATCTGTGAGTGGAAGCAGCGTGTTTGCTCCTCGAGTGCATGTCCCTTGCTGAGCCATGAACTTTCCTCCTGATGTGGCATTTCCCTGGAGCTTCCTGGCTCCCGAGCTCCTCCACACATCCCAGACCATTGATGTCCTGTCATCGTGCATCCAGACTGGTCTCAGTATCACCTTTCCATAGCAGGTAATCAGTTTTGGATTCCATCACTGGTCCCACCACGGCTGGACATGCACGAGGAGGCATCGAGCACCTTTCCAACCCCTAAAATCAAAGCCTGCCAAGTGCACAGGACTCAAGGTTTCCAGTAATCACCCTGATCCTCCAGTGAGTTGCTGTGAAGTCCTACAAAACCTTCTGCTCTTTTGCTGGTTGACATTTTACCGCCCAATGCTGGAGAGGACAAGCAGAGCTAAGTCATAGCATGAGGAAGGAAGGTGTTTTCTCCGCAGGCTTTGGAGGCCAATCCCACGCAGAGGCTGCCATGGAGCCTGCCAGCCCCATGGGGCAGCCTGGCCTACAAGGAAATACTCAGCTCAGCTCATCTGCAGCAGCATGTCCAGCAGGTCACCAGCAAGGAGAGGAGCCCCATAGGCTAAAGGACACAAGGACAGACAGGTATAAACTCTCCATGAATAAATTTAGCCTAGAAATCAGTAAGAGGTGCATAATTTTATGAGGGTATCGTCAGCCTGAATTAATCTTCCAGTAAGAATAATGGAGAGAGGGCGCGTAGCTAATTGGGAGGCCTTGCTTGATCCGTAGAGAAGGGACATTAGGACACCAACATCTCCTACAGCCGTATTAAGGCACCAGACACGGATCCAAGTGCCTGGGGCTTCACCCTGTCCTCTGCAGCCCATCTCTGTGCCACCAGTATCAGAGCTGCCCTGGTAAAAATAAAAGCAAATTTTAGGGTCCCAGTGATCAGATGGACACATCACCTCCACCCTACATCCTCCATCCAGCCACCATCCCTTTGGAGATCCCACCTATAAGAGACATTGTGCTTCACCAGGGGCCCCTGAGGACAACTCAGACACAAAGATTTTAATAAATCCACGAGATATATAAATGACACCTGTGAAGGTGTTTTGATATTCATTCTAGCCAAGAAAGCCTGCCTATTTTGACGTGCTCCTGGGCAGCTCCAGCTCCTCGGGTGCCCTTTGAGCCCCAGCGACACCTCGGAGGCTGTTGGAGTTCGCCCGCCACTTGTTTTCCCACCAGAAGGTCAGCAACTCCGTCAATGAGGTGAGCTGGAAACCCAATCCGTGCGCCAGACGGAGAAAGGAACAAGATCTGGGAAGGTAAACAGAGCACGCAAATAAGCCTAATGGAGTATTAATGAAAAATAAGACCTACCTGTGAGCTGTTTGTCCATCTGGTGAGTAAGCCCCTCTAACAAGCTTACGTGCACGGCCAGTGCTGCTGCTACCTGGGCTCCTCACACTCCGTTAGGCACCTGGAGGAGCTCAAAACGCAGGGGGCACCTCGCAGGTCTCCCCAGTCAGCTCCCAGCTGAAGTTTGGTTCCCTGTCAGAATTAGAGAAGCAAATGGCAGCAATCAGCTCTACAAATTAACATTTCAGAAAGGATTAAGTTATGTTTCTGGCCCGACGTGAGGTTTCTGAGTCTCCTAGAATTGCGGTAGCAATCATAGGGCTGATAACTTTTGTAGTCTGTGGTCAGGAAAGCGATTCAGGGTCTGCTGCAATGTAAGGGGTTGTTCATGCTGTTTCTGGCTTAAGGGAATATGGATCCTAGCTAAATAGTGCAAATAGCACAGGGACCCAGGGCCTGGATCTGTACAAACACCCTTAAGGAGATAGCCCTTGCTCTGACAAACTCCTCCTTAAAAGAAACTCTCATCCAGAGATCAGGGATGCCAGAGAAAAGGGGGAAGAGTAGCAAGCAAAGTGCATAGGAGGGGTGTGTAATTCCCCTTTCTAGTCCAGAAGAGCATGAGCTCAAAAGGAAAAATGCCTTGAGTCTTGCTCAGGTCCCGGAGCATCAGTGTCCTCATCCCAGAGCAAACAGATCCAGGATTTACACTATCAGGGGACATTCGGCTGCTGTAGAGGTGCTTGAGAAAAGCTCCCTAGGGAAACGCTGCTCAGTTCCCAGGAAAGGCAGGTTCACTCTGTTAACCTCCAAGGCTGAGCTCATATTTGTTAGGTTATTCCTCATAAATCAAAGGAGGCGACTGCTGGAACCAGGACTCCTGCTGATGAGAAGCAGGCTGCTCATCTTCAGCTTTGGGACGGGCAATAAGAACCCTATTCATAAAATCTGTGCCCTGCACGCGAGAGTTGCTGTAACCTGCTTCCAAATGTGACAGACACCTCTGATCTTTTTAATATCCCTTCCAACTATTGCAGTTCAGGAAAGATAAACAGGCTTTTCCTTGCCATCAGCAGAGCCTTTCTGCGCTCTAGCGCAGTCAGATCACACCAGCTGTCATGTAGAGCATAAGCTGAAACTCAGTTTGCCCCAGCCAGTGTGAAACCCAAGGAGAAGCACTTTGTGCTACTGAGGAGATATAATCTGGCTGAGAAGATCCAGGATTGCTGCTCGATAACCAAAATTGGCCACAAATACGTGCAGGGAGACCCACCTGTGCCGCTCGGCTTGGGCAGGACACATGGGAGCACCCACGACTCGCCATCGCCCTTGGCTCCCAGACAGAGCTCAGGCCCTGACAGCAATTTTTGCTTCGTTCTGGAGCAGCCACATGAAACTTTGCGCCTATGCTCAGATTTACTGGCACCAGACGCAGCGGTGAAATGATTATGCTTTATTAGCAGCATCAAAGCGCTGCTGTTACCGCACCCGGCCGTAGCGGCGGTTCATTATCCCTCCCATCCTCCCGGCTTCCTCGCCCGGCTGTAATAAGAGGAGCAGCAGAAGTAAAAGGCGTCATTCTGGGCAAGGCTCTGAGGAACTGTTCATCAAACTTGCCCTTTTCTAATGAGAGCCATCTCATTTACATGCTCATTTAATGCTATGTGCGGTCATATATCTCCCAGCACATTGCAGGTGCCGTATTCCTTTATCTGAAAAATCAGCTCATTTACAAAAACAGCCTTTGCCTTAAATCATAATTAGGTCGCAGTGACCCTACGTTTGCCTTATCAAAACCCTTTGTGTCGAAACAGAGCTGTCTGGCAAATGCTCTATCCAAACACCCTCATCTAGAGGTTAAACACATTCCAGCCCAACGAGTTAACGTATCAGGAAGCTTCATGCACTTAGTGCCACCAAAACGCCTTCTCTCCTGAAGGGAAATCATTCCTCTTCTCTTTCTGCTGCACAAACAAACACAGTTTCCGTCCAGGAAAGCCTCTCCTGGGTCTGCTTCCTTTCTCCATGAACACACTTTCCAAAACCCCAAGTGTGACAGATGGCAAAACTCCCAGCAACAAGGGCTGGTCTGAAACAGCACCATGATTTTCTGCTTTCTTTTCCCGTGGGGTGGAGAACAGACCATGGTGCCAACTGGACCTGTCCCCTGGGCACCTTGCAGCACTTCCATGGCTTCCAGACTGTAAGGAATTTCCCAGATCGGACCCCAAAGACCCTATTTTTTGTGTCTTCTACTAAAATAAGACCCTTTTTCCCCTGCTTTTCCTTCTCTGCACCCACTGCAATTTAAACATATCTTTGCTGGAGCAAAGACTGGAATTGTATGGCACCTTCCCAAAGCGATTTCCCCAGCAGCTCACAAGACACTTAAGCATTTCTTCATCTCTGTCTTGCTTATTATACTTTAGGGTGACATTTTTCTTTCTCCTAGCAGCATCACATATAAGTTCTGCACTAGTTTTATGTCCAACGGATGCATCAAGGTCCTTCTCTTCCTTCTAATTCACACTGAAAGCCCTTAGTTTAGTGGAAAAGCTGATAATTCTCCCAAATATACGTGCTCACCCTGTGCAAGATGACATTTTGCCCTGTTTTAAATTACCTCTGACCTCAGTCACCCTGCTTTGCCAGCCCTCCCCCAAGCCATAATAACAAGTTGGGCTCAAAGGCTGAACCTTAAGCAGCTCCTGCTGCAATCTGCTGTCAGCCCCACCAGCCTAATTTCAGCACATCCCTTTGCAACGTTTCCTTCATAACCGTGTCCCTCCCCAGCTCAGCTCCCCCTTCCCTGCAGTGGCAGGGATAACATCTCCTGCCGCACAGCTCTGATGCTCTGTCGAAGCTGGACAGATTAGAGCCGCTGTATTTTCCCTCTCTAGAAAGTCAGTTCTCTTCCAGAGGGAGAAACCAGGTGCCAGCCTGGCTTGGCATGATCTGGGGTGAAACCATATCACCATTTATCCTGTTTTCTCTTCCTGATAGTGAGCAAGAAAAAAAAACACATTTTGATCACAAGGTTTGCAGGGCAGATATTTAATTTTCATATAGCTCATTAACTCATGTGACAACTAGTTTTGCTGCCCACATTTTACAGCCCCCATTACCCACTTCTTCCCTTTTCATCCCGAGGCCTCTCAGCCTTGCAAACTCTGAAAAATAAAAAGCATCTAGATAAGTAGCTCCTTTTTCCCCCTTTTTATGTATTTATTATTCTCTAGTCATATGATACCCCCTCTGACTTCTCTGTCCACAAAAGGCTATCTTAAGTATTTGATGTAAACGCTGCGGGGAGACATACTCACTCCATTTCTGGTTATTATCTCAACAGAATACTATATATTATCTAGCAATCTCCAGCCAAGCAGGGGGTCCACTGGATCATCACATTATCTTGTTTTGAGTGCACAGATTGCTCACTATACTTTTCTGTCCACAAAGAAGGACATATTTAAACAAAATTGAAAGCATCCACTTAGGCTGTTGATAATATCCAATGCAATCTTGGTGGAAAAAAAATAGGGAAGAATTGCTGATGGCCCGGGACATGTGCACAAAATGACATCTCAGAAAACCTGCCTTTGAAAGGGGTGACAGGAATGAGCAGTGGGGATGCAAACAGGAGGAAAAAATCCTTCCAATCCTTTGGAATATTCCAAGGGTCATGTGGGCCTCTGCACATACATGAAAGCAAGGGATCCTGAGATTCAGAAAAGAAAAGCACAATTGTTTGAATACAGGCAAATTCTATTCTGCTGGATGTGTCTCATGGATTTCAACATATTTGGGGATTTTTACTGGGATTTTAGCACATAAGATCAAAAGGGAACCACAGGTACCTTATTCTGCCAGACCAACCCAAACATCCAACAGTTGAACTGTGTGTCCTGGGCAGAACAGGAGACATCCCCCTGCCTCCCTCTCAAGGACCAGTTCGATTTACTACTTATATCACCCGCCTCCTCACAAAACAGGGCTCACCCCACAGAAAGAAACCAGGTAGCCCAGAGAAAAGGTGGAGAAAAGTCCTGTCCAGTGTTCAGCACAAGCCCAAGCACTGGGCCAAGACATCTTGGGCACACTGGGCCCCTTGAGGCAACTGTGGCCGCTCTTCTCTAAGGGACATCGGGCAACATTGCAGCACTCCGTGGATTCCATATTTCTTTAGCCAAGGGACACCACAGGTGTGTCTTGTCTCCTGCAGAACGCACCCCAGGGACCTCATAATCGAACCACGGTGAGTCCTTTATGGATCTCAAGAGAAAAGAAATTTCACATAGCCGTGGTAATCAATTCCCCCACTCAATTACCTTTGCAGATTTGAAGGAAGATGGAATTTGCTTCTAGAGCGAGAAACCCATTGCTCAGCAGACGGCCGGCTTCCCTGGGTTGCCCTCCACCTGGCGAAGAGCTGCACAAGCTAGGTCTAAAAAATGGCAATAGAGCTCAAAAGGTCTTCATCAGGCAGGGAAAACAACAGTTTTTGCACCTTTGCCCTTACTTTGCTTCAAGACATGAGACCTTGGTATTGATCTCCTCCAAAGGCCAGCAGACTTGGTCCTGGACAGCCACTGCTTCAGAGCAGACCTGAGGCAGCCGCCATGAGGTCAAAGGGCCAAAAAAATTCCCCTTAAGGGTTTTTGACTTGTCTGTAGGATGCTCGAAGCCTCTGATCTGCCTTGCTCGCATGCTGGCTCTGTGCAGGTCTGTCAATAGACAGGGCAAAGTAGAGGGCAACCAAAACGCAGTACACGGACAGCGCAAACTGCCCAGAGGAAAGCAAAATCCACAGTGCAGAGCCCGGTGATAAAAGCAGGATCTGAGCATATGCCTCCACAACCGGTTTAGTTTGGGCCAAACTGAATGAGGCAAAATGCATTTAATCTTCAGCTGCTGATCAGGGAGGCCTAAGCATAAAACATGGGCAGAGGTGCTGCAAAGCGCCTGCAGCTCCTGCCCTGGTCCTCTCTTGGCCTGTCTCAGAAGAGCATGAGTGCAGGTTGGTAGGACATATCAACATGAGCTCTAGGACCCTGAGCCTCCAGCATCTCCAACAGTTTGGAAACAAGCACTTTCCAAAGGGAGATCCAAAGGAAAAGGGTGCCCCGGGTAGAACATGAGGCATCACCAGTGCTACCAAGCCAGTTGTGGAGGAGAAGAGGCACACACGGGTCTCTGCACCAATGGGTCTCAGCCAGTGCCAAGATTTCTGCCCACTGCAATGTGACACAGAAGCCATCCTCCAAAAAAAAACGATGCCTTCCAGCACACAGAGACCATTCAGAGCCGTCTGCAAGAAATGAAATAAAGTAGGCGCCACGGTCTCCTTCGCGGAGAAGAGAAATATGACAGCACAGCAGAGGAGAGAAAACATTTCTCCTGGAGGGGGAAAACCTGCCAGTCTTCAGCATCGCAGGGACCCTGCTAATGCAGCAAGCAGGGAAGGTGCAACGCTCGCAGTGAAGGGCGAGAGGGAAAACAGAACAAGTGCACAGAAATGACAGAGTGCAGCAAAAGGAGGCTGCAAATTGCTGCTTTCAAAGCGACTATTAAGGGGCCCACAGGCCAGAAACACCTCTCTTATTGTGAGTTGAAGTTTATTTTTACTCATTAGATCAGTTGCCATAATATTTTCCAGAGTGTTTTTTCTCGACCAGGAACTCCTAGCAGGGCTCTCTCGCTGCGGCTCAAGTGTGGCAGGAGCAACATGCTGCCAGCACCTGGGTACCCTTTAGCCTTTTGGCATCTCGGAGGGGTTGCAAGGATTTTTGGTGCAAGAGCAGCTGATGTTAGTGTGAATTCAGGAAGGGATATCTTATCTCCAGCTCCAACAAGCCTCTTGCTATCAGAGGGCAGAAGTGGCTCGTCAATTTGGGCGATTTTCCTGTTGCTCTCGGACTTTTTTACAGCTTCTCAAACCTGATGGCCAGCATCAGGGCAAGATGCTGAGCTCAGAGGATGGGGGCTTCATCCAGCATGGGGCTCACGCTCCCCTATGGGGCTGATCTGATCCCTGTGGACACATAGACTCTTATCTGGTTAATTGGAGGTGATATCTCCCTGCTTTCCATCTCTTCTTGTCTTAAATATCGGATATACGAAGGAGCAATATTCCACATGTTGTACAGTAGCACAGTTGCTTGTTTTTGTAGGAAGCCTTATCCTCACCTCCCAAAACCTCCTGCTACCACGGCCTCACTGCTCAGTTATGCCAACCACAAGAGCTGGTGAGAATCCCAAATTCCTCTTCCATTGGGAATAAGCATTTTCCTGCATATTAATCAATATGATGGTGGCTCACTGCAGGCACGCTGTGGTTTGCAGGCAGTAATGGCTCCTCAAGCCTGCTGGTGAAGGGAGACAGATCGATATTTCCAGTCAGTCCCCATCAGCTTTTACATGTTCCCTTCTGGAGAGGAAGATCATCACTATGGTGGCCATCGTTGCCATCACTGCGGTGCCCTCATCACGGCAGCCATCACTGCGGCCCCCTTGCTGCCGCCATCACCACTCCCAGGGCCCTGTGGGCACCTTTGTCACAGGACGAAGCACCACCGACATCAAAACACCCGTTTTTCACACACAAACACTGGGTTTCCTTGGGGACGGTCAAGCGGGAGGCCCAACTCCGCACATCGCACAAGAGGGGAAGCACAAAATGGCGTCACCACAGCAGGCCATGACATGGGGGAAACACCAGCCGAGTGCCTGCACCTTAAGTGTGTTTGAAAAGCAGGAGGAGGAAATAAATGGCTTTGCAACCCCAGAAGCTAATTATCCCCTTTATATCCTCGTTATCCTCTTTTTCCCCCCCATTTTGCCACCGCTTTCATTTCATCGCGTGAAGGCTGGTGGCACTGGCTTCGCTTGCCGTCACCAAATCGAAGGAAATGTTCAGAAAATGCTAATTTAAAAGTTCATTGGAAAGCAACTTTCACGGTGATTTTTACTGAGGGTATGTATTTCATATGACATTTCACATTAAAACTAAGGCCGTTTTCAGCCAGTCTGCTGACGGTTTCTGATGGAGGTCCTGACCCTGCCCTTCTATATGTGTGCACACATATATGCTTCATTCTATACATGTGCACACATTTGGCACCTATTGCCATCTGGAAACAGTGCTTTACTCCAGTAGATTTATCACAGAGAGAAATAAGCACAGTTGTCAAATGCTCTAGTAAAGATGAGAGCCACAGCGCAGACCTAAGAGCAGAATATTGTCCCAGATTCCCTATTAAGCTGCACACTGTCAGCTTTTTATTCTTTTTTTGCATGCGTTTCTGTTCCCTTTTCCCATCCATAATGAAAAAGGAAACTGCAAAGCTGAAGAAAAAGGAGCAGCGTTGTTTAATCTAGAAAGAAAGCAGCATTTGCTTTGCAAGGACGACCCACTCAGTGCATAGTTCAGGGCTGGTGGCGCCCACGTATTAAAATTCAGCCCACGCGGGACGACGCGGGAGCTCCTGTGCCGCAGAGCCGCCACGGACACCAGCTCCAGAAGAGCTGGGAGCCGCTCTGTGCGAGAACCAAGGAGCTTCTGGGCTCCAGCGTCGCCCCAGGCCTCGTTCCCGATTGACTTGCAAGCGCAGACGAGCCTTAATGCTCTTGGCCGGGGCTTCCTATCACTGACGTCTTTGGATGGGCCAGCCGAGCGTGACATGGTGTGAAAGCAAAGTGTCTGCCATCAGTCGCTTCAGCTTGCTTTTCTCCTTTTCCTTTTCTTTTTCTGTTTTCCCTTTTCCATTTCCTTTTTCTTTTTCCTTTTCCATTTCCTTTTCCTTCCCCTTTCCTTTTCCCCTTTCTCTTTTCCTTTCCCCTTTCCTTTTTCCCTTTCCCTTTCCATTTCCCTTTCCCTTTCCCTTTCCCTCTACCTCCCCATTTTCCTTTCTATTTTCCTTTCCCTTTTCCTCCCCCTTTCCCTTTTCCCTTTTTCTATTTCCTTTCCTTTTTCTATTTTTCCTTTTACTCTTTTTTCTTTTTCTTTCTATTTTCCTTCTTTTCCTTTCACTTTTTCTTTCTCCCTTTTTTCTTTTTTGCTCTTTTCCTTTTCCTTTCCCTTTTTGTTTTTTTTCCCATTTCCCTTTTCCTTTTTTTCCCCTTTCCCTTTTCCTTTTTTCTTATTCTTTCTCCTTTTTTTTCCCATTCACTTTTCTTCTTCTTCTCTTTCCTTCCCTCAAATCAGATCAGTGCAGCCATCCCCCTTTGCAACACTCTGTGAGTTCCCAGTAAGAAAAGTCCTTTGCCAGGGCCCAAGCTGGTCAATGGAGTCATCATTGCGACAAGCAGAAGATGAGCAGGTTGCTGCTCTGGGTAATGCTACATGTATTGCCAACAAAGGAGCCTTATCTGGGATGGCAGATCAGAGAGGAGGGACGGAGTAGAAACCAAGGGTTTACAAACCATGCAGATGGATGCCTAATCTTCAACATATAGTTAATGCAAACCAGCTCAGCAAAGCACCCAAGCACTGAATCATCAGGACTTAAATATGTGCTTAAATACACACCCTAGAGCCAGGGCTTAGACCGACACCATGCCTGAGGAGTCCCGGAAAAGCCGGTTAGTTTTCCTCCCCTTTGCCATGCTCTGCCTGAATATTTTATAGTCCTGGGAATTAAACAGTGATGGCAGCTCCATATTGGAGGAAAACATCTCTTAAAGCGGGGAAGTGGTCATCTCTGGGCAAACACACCAAGAGGGCCTCCCCAGCCCTCCCAAAACTTTTTGTGCAATTTCAAGCTGCTCAGAAGCCAAAACCCCAAAAAAACAATTCCTTACTCCAGAAATGTTTCCTTTGCAGAGACCTTCGATGTTGACTGAAAGACACTTCAAGCAGCACTGGGGCAACCCAGCTGGGGAGCGCTGAGTTGCTGAAGCTCTCAGGAAACCTCTCTCTCCGGGTTGTGCATTGCGAGATTGAGGCTATACATTTAATGAGGACCGTATATTTAACAGGCTTCCAGCGGGCAGCTGTGTATCTTCTGCTTTGCTGCACAAAAGTGTTATTCTTTCAACAGAACAGCCCCTTTAGTATTTGGCTTTTGTATTTCCCAAGCCATGAAATCCTCTCTCCTGTTTCCCACCGCTCTGTATACACAGGGCAGTGTTCACAAACATTGTGTCATTAGGACACATTATCAGCTCTGCCAGCTCTTAAAACTAATGGAAAAGTGCTTTCCACACAGTTTCCTCTTCTGCTGTGTCAAGGTATACCAGGATGAACGCATAGGATATGCCAACAGCCCAAGTGGCAAATAGTAAATAACTGCTTTTGGGAGGCAGCATCACCCGATAGTTGCATCCAACTAATTAGATCCTGATCTCCCTGTCTGCCAGTCCAGACAGCCAACCACGCCAAAAATGGCATTATAAATTCAGTTACAATTTAATCTTCTCTCTCGCCCTTTAAATTAGGAAGGGTTTTCTTAAATGTCCCGATGATTTTGCTGCATCCCAGCCAACATGCTGGCCCAGCGTCTCGTGCTCCCTCCTGTCACTGCTTTCAAACGTGGCATAGTTAAACAGGGCATGACACATCTCAACATAAACCCAGAGCATATGACCAGAGGCATTGCTATTTTATTTATTTATTTAATTTTAAAGCCCTTTTTACTGGACCATTAGTCACACACACATAAATCAGGCGCATTTCTTGTGACTGGCTAGCAGCACAGACAGCAAATTAGCTATCCTTGGCTAGCAGTAACGGTTCTTTCTGCCCAAATTTATGCCAAATTGGCTGATCTCCCCACAATTATTTGATTTGTTGAGCTTCTGTGGCTCAAAATACAAGGAATTTAGTGAAATGCAAACTTCTTGTGCATGATGTAAGTCTACTAGCAGGATAGTCCTCTGCTGGATTTCAGTTTGGATGCACTCCAGGTTAACCTCAGAGACCTCTCCAGCTGCTCCAGGAGAAATCCCAACCCCACTGATGTGGTCAGCATCCCCTGTTTGACTTCAGCAAGGCTGGAACACCATCTCATTTTCCCTCAAAATATTTCACCCTCATCCTGACTCCTACGTCCAATTGACTGGGGATTCCTGCGAGAGCTCCAAAGCTGGACTCTTTCAGAGACTGCTCATCCTACAGAAGTATGCTGGGAGTTTTTCCAGGGAGGAGGAATCACGTTTGGAATGAGCTTTTGAAAGGCCTCAAAAAAAAGGCCAACTTCTTCAGGGCACCCAGCAAAGCTGTTGCACCCCTCAGCACAGTCCCTTCTAGTTTGGGACATCTGCAAAACTGCCTCCTCTCCCTCCATCTCTCACCTCCGCTAAAGCTCAGAAATATCCTCAAGGACTGGGTATCCTCAAGGACTGGGGATGCATTTGGGATTTGCCGAAATCCCAAATTTCTGCACCCAATTCTGGGCACAGGAGAGGAAAAGCAGAGCGTGCCTGTTGCGTGCAGCCCGTTGCCAGCCGAGCTCGTCTGGGGCAGCAAACGAACGGAGTTGTGCAGTAATTGAATGGAGTAATAATACTGTACAGCAATTTTAAGCATTTTTCATTCCAAGATAAATTAGGCTTTAATTAAACGGTGTCATTTAATGAACTGGCCGATAGATATGGCAATTGCTTTTTTTTTTTCTCTAAGAGGCAGCCTAGCAATAGCTACTCACTCGTAAAATGATAATGATGCTAATTTAACCCAGTAGATGTATTAACTGCCATGCTGCTTATTGCATCCTTGTTGAGGACAAAAACAAAAGTTCACTTTGAGCACAACAGCTGCATTTTATATATCCTCTTATATCCCTCTCAGCCAAGTCAGCCAAGTCCTCCCAGCTCACAGGGCATGTCCACACACAGCATATGTGTATGACATAGGGCTGCCTTACAGGAGCCCTGTATTTGTCCCAGATTAATTGCAGACATTCCCCTCCCAGGGAAAAAATAAAATAGAATAAAATAAAATAGAAAAAAGTAAAGAAATAAAATAAAATAAAATAAAATAAAATAAAATAAAATAAAATAAAATAAAATAAAATAAAATAAAATAAAATAAAATAAAATAAGGAAATTAAATGAATGGGGTTATTTTCTCAGGCTCTCTTCAAACTCAGCACAGAGCTGCAGCTGAAGCTCTGCTATTAAGGGTGCATCAGTGCCGCAGGTAGCAGGATTTAGGGCAGCGCTCTGTTATATCTCTATTTTGACCGAGTGTTCTGCTTTTTATTTATTTATTTATTGCATGCTGAACGTTTACTCTGTAAACAGAGCAGCTGAAGACTTGCAAATACATACATATACATATGTATAAATAAAATAAAAATTCCTGGGGGGTGGATTTTGGTAGCTAGCAGCACCCGGTGCCTCCCGGAGCAGAGCAGGACGGAATCTCACACAAGGTGCACCCAAAAACAACCCTTTCCTTGGAGCAGCGTGACGCTGTTTACAGCGTCTGCAGAGGAGGAAGGAGGGAGAACAGCCCTCCCGAGATAATTTTCACAGAGCTCGCATTTTCCCGGCCCTGTAACGCACTTGCATATTTTAGCTCCTATCTTCTGTTCAGCAGCTAAAAAGAGACTTTCATCCCCGTTTTGGCTGCCGCGTCTCGCTTGCCGCTCACGTCCGGGCGCACAATTAGGCGCTATCCTTCCAAGCACCCTCCTTCTGGAAACAGGGGCTCCATGAAAACCCTCGGAATTCGCCCATGGAACAGGTGGGCTTTTCCTTGCAAACGCTGCCTTTATAAAGCCCATTACTGCGATGTCTGCAGCGAGGCAGGAATATAAATCAGCGCCGAGGCTCAATTAGCCTTCTGCCCCCGGTTCTTCCCAAGAATTCTTATAAAGAGATATGTTTATATTAAACAGCAACAATAACAAAAAGAGAGTAGAAGGAACCACATAAACTCAACACAAAATTCTCATTTTGAAAAAGAAATGGGTGGAATCTAGAGTAACTTGTCCTTTAAAGTCCTTTTTCAGTAACGTTCTTATAAACATATATATACTTTTAATATACACAGGTACTTTTAATATACACAGTACACAGGTACTTTAACTTTTGCTGAAGTTAAAGCTATGCAATGTTCACGCACACACATATATATAGTGTGCATACATTTGTTTTTAATATATGGATATACACAGCTTAGCTTTAACTTCAACAAAAATCCTTGAAATACTTGGATTATATATATACATAAGGCCCCTCTCCTAAAAAATCTACATTAAAAAAAAAGTTCTTAAATTATTTTACTCTCTTTGAGCACAGTTTTCCAAGGACATCCCAAAGAGGAAAGAGAACATTTTATTTTCATTTCACAAGCAGCCAAATTAAATGGAGATCCTGTTGGAGATTAAATGGAGATCCCGGAGATCTTTGGCCCAAGGCTCCTTGGCTGTCTTTACAATTTATATATGCGGCTGCCCACTGGACAGAGCCTCCCACTTCCTTACAGAGAAATTTTCAGCGTGCTTTTTGGTCTGAAATCATGCTTTTTGGCGAAATCTAGAAGGGAACCATCATGCTCCATGGTGGGGCTGGTCATGCCGTTGCCCTCTGCACCAGTTCCATAGAGGTCTGCAGCACCCAGGACCCAGGAAGGTGCTTTCAGGCACTTAGCAAATACCTTTTTTTTTTTTTTTAATATTTACTTGGAAAGTGAAAAGTTTCCTTAAGTAGATTAAAAGTGAAAAGCATTAGCAGTGCATTGTTCGCTCAGCTCCTTTATCCATGACATGAGAACAAAATGATCTGATCTAAGCAAAACTTATGGTTCCATAGCAACAAGGAATATATATGTATATATATGATTTTTTTTGAGGGATGGGGGAGAAATACAATGTAAATAGGCGCGTAACTTCTGAGTGCTTTATTTCCTTTACTCAAGTCAGTTGAAAAACTACGAAAATATAATTTAGCTAAACAGTTTCCTGGAAGGAAAGAAAAGAAAAAACAACTAGTTTGAAAGTCCCCAAAAGTCAAAAGGCTTCTGCAGTTAAGTTGTTAAAAATAATCATGTTGTTTAGCTTTTATATAACACTTTGTATTGGTGGATTTCAAAAAACCTCATAAAGGAAATAGATGCATTATCCCTCTTTTAGGGCTGGAGCCAGAGAAGAGGAAATGGGCTGGCTGCTAGTCTAGGAGTGAGAGGTCCCATCAGAAATGGGGCTGAGGTCTCTTGAGTCCAGCCTAGTGGGACCTGATCTCTTATGAGAACGGACAATGCTGCTTAGGAAGAGAGCAGGCAAAGATTCCAGAAGTCCTCAAGTAATTTAGGAACTTATATTTGTTTTTCCAAAGTAATTTAGGTGTTCCAGTGCTGAGAAGTCATCTTCTCCCTGCATGCCTGTGACTCCAAGATGAATCATCACGAGGCTTAGGTGCCTTCAAGGAGTCAGAGGTGCTGGAGAAGTGCATCTTTCCGGCCTTTATTCCCATGCTTTTCCCAAGAAATAGATCAAAACAAGTCACCAATATCCATGCAGATGCCAGCATCCGTTACCTCCCTCCTTTGCAGTTTGCCAATTAGTGGAACCTCATTTATTTATTCCTCATTTATTCCACCTTTCTCCACACCTCCCACCTAATTGCTATTTCCTTTTAGTAATCAAATCAAGGTCCCCAGAGGGTGCAAAGCACCTTGGATATTTAAGACTAGAGCTCGCCACCAAGCTTCCCAACCCCAGGTCGTTACAGAGAGCTCCTGCCAGTCAAATTTTGGATGGTGGTGACCATGGCTTGAGCTTGAGACATCAGTTTTAAAAGGTGGAAAATAAGAGTTTCTGGTGTGGAGCCTAAAACCTGTGATCTTCAGCACAGCCCCTCTGGGCACAGGCTGTTGGCCACCTTCAGGCATGAGGGCTTTGGTCCAGCCAGGAAGGTACCAGGGAAATTTTATATGATTTGGGGAGTGGAAGGTATTGGACTATGGTTTTTTGGAGAGCTCGTCTATGAGCTGTATAAACTGCTCCAATATCCCAATGGAGCCAAAATTCAGTCTTGCTTCTAACAGGCCAGGTGGAAAGGCTGCAAACAGAGGGAAAAACAGGGGAAAAAAGGAACTTTGGAGATTGCCCAGTGATCTTCTCCCAGCAGCAACGTGGGGTTTGTGATGCCCGGGTCCTTCCTGCCACCGACTGCTTAACCTGGGCTTCAAGCTTTCCCATGTCAGCGCTTCCCACTTTCCCTTCCTAGGGTTTTGCTGCCCTTTTCCTAAGAGAAACCGCTCCTGACATTCAATTTAGACTCCTTTCCCACAGCTCAAACTCCTCAGTCCTTTCCCTATTCCAGATGAACTGTAACATGGCAATGTTATCTCCCAATATAAAAAATTAACTCCCAGTTATAAATATTAAACGATATACAAATACACCCTGGCAATGATAATATGCAATGCATTGCTTACATTGCTGCTGATTAATATCGGAGATTAAAATTAACGCTCGCATGCCATAAACATCAGCAGGCTTTTAGCATGCAATTAAGCCAAACGATTTCATCAGCACAAAATGTTCCTCTCCTCGCAAAACGAGACATCATAAAATCAAAGCAGATTTGAAAATATTGCTGGAATCAAGTTTCCAGTGCAAAAATCGTGGGGATCACAAGTTTTTTGTGCTATGCAAACTTTGCTGCCCCAAACTGGAGCCTGCAGATGTTCTGTGAAAGATGTTCTGGATGCTGTTGGCCAAGCAAGGAGCATCAGTTCCCAGGGACCTGACCAAAAAGGGGAGCTAAAGGAGGGATGTGAAGCTGATCCAAGGTCCAGAAGTCTCAGTCCAGTGAGGAAAGGCTGAAGGAATTGGGGAGAGCAGCAAAATGGGAGAAATTTGAGGGAAAGCTTCTGTGGACATAAAAAGCAGTTGTGGATTGAAGCGTGGCACACTGGGGTGAGACTTGAGGAAATCTTTCCAATCACAAGGTTAATTAAGCACTGGCATAGATTGTGTGGAGAAGCAAAGACCTCTACATCACTGGAAATCTTTAAGAACAAGTTAGACAAGCGTGTAAGACGGATGCAAAAAGGACAGCGTCCCCTTGGAACAGGCAATGTGCTAAGTGGCCATCTATTTTCTCTGATTGCTCTTATTCTTCACTTTTTAGCCCCCCTGTTTGTTAGACCTGTTAGGTTCTGTGTTGCATTTGAGCCTCATGGCAGCTAAGAGATCCATTAGCTCCCCAGCAGATCCCAGATGCCAACAGGCACCACTGGGGAACCCAAGAGATGTCCTGCCGGGGAACCTCCATCCACCCATCCTGGTTTGAGAAGCCCAAGCACCGACCTAGCACCAGGACTGGGATGCAATTCCCTGCAAATCCCATGGCTGATGGTGCTGCAAGATGTCAGAGGAGATATAAATCAGCAAAGACAAAACGTGGGTGGGTAATTAGGTGAGGACGCATGTCCTGGCAGACAACTGCAGCCATAGAGCACGCCATATGCTCAGCCTCCTATGCCTGCCTTCCTAGCTGACATCATTAGGGAGGATTTGGGAACATACGCCGGGCCCTTCTGCTTCCTCTGTCCTTACACTTGGTGCCGGGTGCCGAATCCTTAAACCCAGTTAACCTCTGTCCTTTCCCTGATGCACTCTGCTATTGACTCAAAGTGCAGGCAGCTACAGGGGCCTCTTCTCCCAAAGACACTCCAACCTCCGTGGCAAAGACCTGGGATACTTATCCAGGCAGTGCCTGGAGCATCCGTGCTGTAGCCTTGAGCCAACAGCAGCCACCCAGTGGGAAGCAATTCCCTCCATGGGTCATGGCACTGGGAACACTCCCAAGGGATCACCAGGAAGGGATTTGTATTATGAGCCAGTTAGGGATTTGTAAGGAACAGATCAGAGGAAAAGAAGGGGAAGAGAAATTGCCAACAGGGATTTGTTGTGAATAAATTCCGAAAACTGACCCTGCTGATGGGGGGAAGCCGCAACTGGGACAAAACTTCACATGTATACATATATATATAGATATTTTTATTTATTTCATAAAGACTTGCAGGAAATTCAGTGATGAGATTGCCTTATTACTGTTAATTTTATCAATGCTGTATTGTTGTGCAATATGTATGCAGATGTTTATTTCTCTATATATATCTTCATCATCCCTGGAACATCTGTATTACATTATTCTTACTTCAGCTGTTGCCTTCCATGATTACTGTTTGCTGTAAAGTTCATTTAAAAGTCACTTCTTTGGAGAGGTTTGTCTCCCTGGAGTGGATTCCTTGACTTTGCTCCATTCCTGGTTCAGGTCTGGACGTAGGCAATAAGAAAGACAGTAACAGTGGATTTAAAAGGTGGCTCTAACAAGCATGATACCCTCAGTTCTTCATATTCACTGCTGGTAAGAGAGGAGGAAAGCAGCTTTCCAGATCTGCTTTGGAGCCCATCCTGCTTCACTGAGGTGCAGGGAGTCCATGGTAATGGAAAAGCCACATGCTATCCTGCAAGGACAAGAAAAGATAAAGTCCTTTTTCTTTTTCTCCTGCTAGCTTCTGCAGGGCAATCAGGATGTCACGACCTCTGCTTTTAACCAAATTACTCCCTCTGAGGAAAATACAGGGGGAGAAAACAGGGTGCTGTGCTGGTCACCTCCCTGCCAGCAGCTTCCATGGGACAGCAAAGTGGAGCAGTCAAAGCAGCTCTCGTGGAGGAGGCTGCGAAAGCGCTGCCACCGCTTGGCACGGATCAGCGAGCGAGATCCGGAGGAGAATAATCTGCTTGGCTGTGTTAGGATGCCTCAAAAATCACAGGTCTGGTAACTTTGCTTATTTACTGATTTGCTCCAAAGTTGAGCAAGTGGACGTGGTGTTCAGTTGGCACCTGGTGGCCTTTTTAGGTGTCTTTCTACCCCACATCTCCTCTATCCCATCTAAGACTGGAAGTGGGGGCTGGAGAGGAGCTGCATCCTTTCCTGGTCCAGTCTGCCAGGGCAGCATGTCCCTCAAAGGCAGTGGTACCCAAGTTCTCCCCACAGCCTGTAGAGCCAGGCTATGCAAAAGACCTGTTTCCAGTGGGATCTGTTGGGTCGTATAGCCCCAAAACAGCCTAACTGGGAACAAAAGTGAGATGCTGAGCACATCTGAGAGTGGAAAGAGGAGCTGGGAAGCTCCGTGGAGCCCAGCACGGACCTGCATCACTGCTACTTGCACCAGCACCATCCAGCAGCATGGGAGGCACCTCAGAGAGCGTTTCCTAAAAAGCTGGAGAATTAAGAAGAAAAGCCTTCTGTGCGCTTGCTAACGAGCTCCACGGAGACACCCACAGGTCAGGTGCGGTGGAGGGACCCTCCTGCCTGAGCTCCTTCCTGCGTGGCATCAAGGGCACGGGTGAGCACTGCCGGGGCCGGCTCTGCGGATGCGGAGCGCGGATTTGCAGAGCTGCAGGCGGGAGGATGCGGCTGGGACGCTGGCAGCCTCCTGGCAGCCTCCGCGCTCTCCTGCACCCGGCGTCACCGCCCTCCAGCGCTTCCCGCTCCGGGATGAAGCCCCATGGAGCGGGCGCTCCGGTGGCAACCTCACAACTGCCCTGATGTGGCTGCAAATCCTCCCGGAGAGCAACATTTCGGAGAGCATCGCGGCTCCGGGTCAGCGCCTCCCCGGATGCTCCGCTCTGTCGCCGCATCCCTCCCCTTACAGCTCACAAAAATTACGCTCCTGACTTCCAGCTGGCCAAAAACGTGTAAAAGCCCAGGCTGAGGCTCCCCTGGGTCTTGCTGGGGTGGCTCGTGCCAGAGAAAAGCTGCGGCCCACGAGAGAAGGCAGCTCTGGAGAAGAGAAGTATTTTCCTAAGCTGAGTCTTAAGTTTCTATAGCTACCAGCAGTGGGCTGTGCTGGGAGGAGCTGCTGCACGCCTCCCCACACACCGTTTTGGAGTGGGGAAGGAGGAAATGTGATTCATCTGGAGGCTTTTGGACCTCCCTGATCCAAGGATCTTTCCCCTCTCCTCTCCAGCCCTGTTGCTGCTGGGACACGGGCACGTTTGGCTGGGTGCTGGTGGTGCTCCTCAAACCCTGTCCCACTTTCACCCTCCCTTTCCCTGTCTCCATAAATTCTTCAGTGATTTAAAACAGCCTTGGAAATCATGACAGCAGCCTTGCAGCCGCTGCAGGACATGGGGCTTCCACCTCCTCCTTTCACTTTTGACTATCCCCCAAGCTCTCAAGAGCCAGTACCCAGCAAGGTACCAAGGTACCTCCACAGTCAGTCCGAGCCACTGCCTGCACCCTCTGTGCTTAGTAGTTGAGTTGGATCCATGGAGTGGATCCTCCAAGGTAACCAAAAACTTGGAGAAAAATGGGAATTCAGACACTGAGAACCAAGGACTGTAACTTGCCTTTAAGTCTGCCATGGAGGGCATGTTCATGAGTATGTGGTAGATATACTTTAAATACCTCTTCTGTTTCCTTTCTGATTTTTAAGGGACTCCAGCCTTCAAAATGAGAGAAAAAGGAACAATAAATAAAGAAAAAAGACCACCAACATCCAGTTCTTTTTGTCTCCATCCTGTGCTGCCTACCACCTCTTTCAACCCTTCAAGAGCAAAGAGCTCTGCATCAAGCAGGGTCCTGCCTTCTGCCACGAGACCCCAATTGCACGTGGGCGCTTGCACCCAGAGGGTGCTACTACAACAGACTTCACCTTCCCTTCCAAGCAAGGAGCCGCTCTCCCAAATGCTCTTGGGAGAAATACCTGGCCTGCTACAGGCAGTTCCTAAGCTGGTCAGGGGGGACGGTGAGGTCCTTGCACAAAGGACCATTTGCTCCAAGGCGTCCAACAGTCTCTGGATGCTAGCAGTGAAAGGAGACATTATTTTTGCTCCATCATGGAGATGTTTCTGGAGGTGTTATCTAGATGAAATGCATTTCTTCTCTTTCTGCCAAGTGCTGCGACTCAACACGCCAGATCGATGTGCTCAGATTACTGCTGGCTTGCGCCTTCCTACAGCGATTCAGTCATCTTTCCACAAGACACACGCATATCTACAGGGATGGCTGCTCCCTGAGCACTTACAAAACGGTCAGATATGAGGCCCAGGAGGTCAGAGGTTGAGTTCAAGCAAACATCCCAAAGTTCAAATATTTTCCTAAAGCTCGCCTGAACTTCGTGTGGCCTTCCTTGGCCTGGAAATGTAAGGAAGCCGGTGTTCCTCAAGACATTACTGGCACTTCACGAATCTAGCAAAGCCTGTAGCATCACGAGAGGAAAATGTTTTTCCTACAATGTTTGGTCCTTGGCTTCAGCTGCTGGCCAGGACTAGGGGTCTCACCTATGGGTCACAGCTTTGGACGAAGAGCGAAGCTTTGGGCGGCTTCCAGACAATATCCAATGGGGTGGATGTGGCCTTCAGAGGTTCCTCCACCCATTTCCTTCACGTGAGACTCCCTTGGGACGTAAGACCCAGGAACCAGGGGGGAAGATTTCCTCACTGAGCAGAAGCCACCGCCCCTAAATTCAGATTTGCCATCTCTAAGGCAAGGATGACCATCACCTCACCCTGGAGGAATGCACAGAAATGACAAATGCTCACCATTATCTCTATCACCGTTATTCTGCAATTCCTGAGATTTCCTGCCCTGATTTAAGGCCCAATCCGCTAAATGCTGTGCACATATATAGTAAAGGACAGTGGCACACTCTCATCCTCATTATGAAATCTGTCTCCTTCCCGCAGCAGGGATATGAGTCAGATGCTGAGCCTGAACACTGAATTTTGCAGATATTCCCAGTATAACAAACTCCCCAGAAACAGTCATGAACACAGGGATCCTGGTAGACATCTTGCTGTCTGCTGACTGAGATTACAAGATCCTGCACGAGACTAAAATCCCTCTGCTTCTCTAACATGTCTCAGAAGCAAGGCAAAGCCATCTGAGGAGAGTGTTTTAGTTATAAGGTGCTTTACAACCCGCAATATTTCCGCAGCTGTTTCTAAAAGCCAGCTTGCGACTTCTCCTGTTTGTCTGAACTGCCCCAAGATTAACAGCCTCTTTCTCCTGGGCCTTCAAAATCTCCTTTTACCACTGAAACTAATTACGCTGTTAACCACTAATGCTGCTGCAGGAGAGCTAATGAGTCGCTAGACAGTGGGCGTTTTATCTCCCGTGCACAAAAAGCTACAGTAATGCAATATGCAGGACCAGGAGCAAACTGCTGCAGGCTGCCTTGCAGAAACAAGGAGGAAGAAAAGTGGCTGCTCCAAGATGCTTCTCTCTATCACCTCCATTGCTCAGGAAAAAAAAAAAGAAGAGGAAAAGAAAAACATGGAAATGTAAATGAAAGGCTGCCCTGTTACTTTCACACCCGCAGCGTGTTGTTAGCCTTCATATTGGTAATCCTTCTACAACCATCAGCTGGGAAATAGTGTAAGAAAGGTGCTTTCAGAGACAGCCCTCCAAAGTCAGCATTTGGATCTTCCCCTTTTCTCCATCCATCTGCTCGCTGTCCACGTTTCCCTAGAAGATGTGTCCTGCATCTTGCACTGCTGCCTTTATTGCTGTTTTTATTACTATCCTGATCATGGGTTCTTAATATGAATATCATAGATGTGCTATGCCAGCATGCTCCCTGACCCCTCCGTGTTTCATATTGCACATGTTCACGTTATCAGAGATATTCTGCACTAGCCACTGATCCTGTCGAGATCTATCCTCACCCCAGCCACCCTCTAGTACAAACTGTGTAAATTCAGTCCTCCCATCCAGAAAAAAGGGATTTTGTAAAGGACTCAAGAGCTGAACAACCACAACATGCAGCAAACTAGATGGGAAGCGAAGCCCAGAAGCGGGGAGTGGACCGTGTCCTCGGCAAGAACTGTCCTGGGGTCATCGAGGCTCCCTTTGAAGCAATCCAAGGGAAAAAACACTCATGATTTCTTTCATCCTGAAATGGGTGTCTCCACTAGGCCCAGCCACTCCACCCCATTGCAATGGTTGTCTGCACTGGTGGAGTGATAAGATCTCCGAGGCACCCCAGCACAGGGGAGACACCTAAAACTCAGAGGAGGTGTCAGACCAAGACCGTGTTTACTACCTCAGCACAATGCTAATACTTATTTTACATGATTTTTCAGCTCCTTTTCACTGTGTTTGGTGTCTACATAGCAAGGTAGGCACCTCAAGGTCCCCTCAAGGTCTCGTTCATCAACAAGATGGAGAGGGGCTTCTTTCACAGGCAAGTCTTCAGGAGCACAGTCACCTACATAGCTCCCTAGGAAACAGCCAGGCTTAAAAACATGGGCAAAGTGGAATTCCCATTGAATCCAACGAAACCAAATCCTCCAGGACCTCAGTGAACTCGAGGCTTGGCCTGGGAGCAGGAACCAAGTCCGTTGTGTTCCCGTGGTGGCAAAGACGTCTATGAGAGCAGGTCAGACTCGAAGGAAGCACAAGCACGCAGGGAAGCACAGACATGCCAGCAAGCTTTCGGGCTCCTTTTCCATTCGCAAGCACGCTGAATTCGCGTTCACACCTACGGTTCATCCCAAATCCCGCCTGTCCAACACAGCAGGCGGTTTTACCGCAGATCACCAGTTTTCAACCTACATATTCATGGTGTTAATTACACGCAGCAAAAGCAGCATCGTCACCATTGTGAAACAGTCACCACTTGTCTGACTTCCTGCCCAATTCACATAACTCCTTCAAATCCCCCATGACTAACTTCCTATATTGTGCAGCCTTTCCTGTCTCTTCTCGCTTTGAGCATAAGAAAATTTTTATATTGCGTTTTTTTGCTGCATCATTCAAAGGCTTCAATAACCACACTTCAGGTTTCTGTAACCTTCTGTTAACATCACTGATCGCTCTTCTTACACCTGGGACTTTCAATTGCACAACAATACCTTCCTAAACGTGTTAGTTCCCTGCACTGGTGCAGAATTCATGGCTTGAAATTGTGTCTTTCCACATATCAGTACACATTTTCTGTGTTTCCCATGGCCAGAGAGCAGCTCTCTACTTTCCAGGAAGAAATTGCTGTCTTAAAAACATCCTTTGCGTTGTTATGATCAGTTCTGAACGTAGAGAACGAAGGTCAAGATGTTCCAGCAACTACAGAACCCTGGAAAGCTTCTGGAAGTGAAGGGGAGAGCATACGGGAGGAAGAGGATGCTTGAAGGAAGAGGGTTTTCTCCTTGTTTTGGCCTTCTCCCTGGACTTTCACATGCATATAGTAGCTCCAGCTGAAAGGTGCTGCTCCTCAGGGATTGTACCACCCATGCAGGACAAGAAGAAATGCCCGGGAGCCATAGGTCAAAGCAAGCAGAGCCCAGTTGGGTTGGAGCCCAAAGGTGAACCTCGAGTAACACGTTTGAGAGATATTTCCATGTGCACACACAAGACAAATTCAAGGACTTCACAAAGCTCAAGGATAAGTACCATTACTCACGTAGACTAGTCCACCTCAAATGCACTTTTGGAGTTTCACAGTGGCCATTTGGGGACTCTAATTCAGGTTATTCACCACTGCAGAGGTCTCTTGAGGTTCCTCAGCTTCCAAGAGGCTATATCTGACCCTGTTCATGGAGCACATCAATGCACAGAGCAAACCCCACGGATGAGCTGCTCGCATAAGGACAGCAGCTGTGGGGAAGTCCTCTCAGGGAAAGGACAGGAGAAGAAGGAGGTGGAGACCAGGGGTTAAATATTCAGACAATTCATCTCCGACATCAAATCCCTTCCAGTACGAGAAACCAAAAATCATTTCAAAAGAGCAGCTGTAAAGGTCATGAGGGAAAGTGCAGTGCTGAAATAATTTCTTTTAGGTGCAGCAGAGGAACACGCTTGGAGGAGCAGGTCAGCTGGCACATCTTCACCCGCATCTGACCTAACAAGAACATCCCTCGCCACACAGAGGTCAAGGCCACCAGCTGTGCCATCCGTGCACTTAACACACAGTCATGCATCGTCACTAGGAGCAAAATGAACATAACTCAAGTGCCAGACTGGCAATCACAGCCAACAAGCCCTTGCTGCAACGCCTTGTCAAGAAACTCTTTCTCCTTCAAAGCATTTCCAAACACGGTAGACTTTGATGCCTCCACACCAATATTTACAAATACACCGGAGCAGGGATTCCTGCAGATCTTGCTCCAAAACAATTGCAGTCTGCACCTTCCCTTTCCCCATGCCTCTTTTTCTCCTTCCTGCACCTCGAGAGCCAAGTTTCGGCCCTTCCCATCTCCAGGGCTGGGTTCCTCCCTGCTCCGTTGACTTTCCCCTCATATCTCACATTTAGCACATTCCTCCAGCTCCAGCAGCTCGCTTGCAAATGGAGCATTTTTCAGACTGCTGCCACACTCCATAAATCAGCCATCACAGCGAATATTTGGTGGCCATGCACCTCCTCCAACCACCACTGGCAAACCAAGAAGGACTCTATTCCCACCTCTGCATCCAACCCAGCAAAACCTCCTCGAGGACCAGCAAGGGGGGAGGACATGGGGGTCATCCTCTTTTCCAATGGGACTCCAAAGGCATCCTGTGTCGCTGCTCACACGGATACCAACATGGGGAGCACCGGGCTCTGCATCCTCCCTTCAGCACGCAGGGACTGACAGATGCTGAAGCTGCATGAAATGCGGAGCGGACACGCTCGGATTAATGAGCCAACACTCAAACAAATTGGTTTCGGCTCCTTCTGGAAAATGCTCTAAAGTTTCCTTATTACCAGTTTGGGCCTGACGAATTACGGCCGCGTTCCCCACTCAGCCAGCCCTGAAGAATTCAGGCTACTTTCCAACGCTACAAGGTGTGTATGTGGTTAGGTCTCCTCCCTAAGTGTGTGCCTGTCAACCCACTTCAAGCATATCCGACAGGGAGGAGAATGCCTCAGATTAGTGGGACGTTAATCAGATGTAAGTGCAGGTAAAAGGAATTTCCTGTTCTTATTTGCATAATGCCTAATCTTTTTCTCAGGACTTGGTTGTGAGCCCCAAATGGTTAAATGTCTCACTTTAGCTCATGAAATAAGAGTTTCTTGCTTTCATATTTCTGATGGCACATATATTCTCTGTTTTTCCATGAAAGTCGCCTGAAGAGAAGACCTGCAGGTGGGATGAGGTCCAGCATGGGGACAGCAACGTTATCAGCGTCTTGCTCATGGTGGGACAGCACAAAATCCTGTAAATGAAGGACATTCCTGCAGGAAAAGACACGTGCAGCAGCATCTTTGCACTGTGAGACAGGACAACACGAGCCCGTAGACATGGCAAAGGAAATGAGACACCACAAGCTGATGGACTCCCTTGGCCGAAACGCTCCTGAACGTGTCAGCAAGCACCAAGCACTTGAAAATCCGGCCCCGCAGTGTCCTGAAAACCTTGCTGATTGCATTAGACGTTGTACGAACACGGGGATGTGCAGCAGCCGTGGCCTCGGGCGATTCCCAGCCTTGCGCAACGAGCAGCAAAGCTGGGCAGGGTGGAGGGAAGCGGCGCGGGCGGAGGCGGGTGCCAAAGTTAGCAGTCGCCTTCGTCATGTAAATAAGAAGCCAGTGCCTTCCCCGCCAACACCACTGCTGCCAGAGCCAAGTGACTCCCAGCAGCAGAACCGGATCTCAGTAAAGGATGGAGAGGAAGAGAGCGGTGCTGCGAACTTCTCTGAGATGCCCTATGTGGTGCAAGGTTAACCTTGGAGGTGCTGTGGGCATGGGAGCAAGGCTGGCATGACTAAGACAGGCTGTGGGTTCAACCTCAGAGTAGGGTCTTCCCAGGGAGGGGATGTTGGAACGGCTGGAAAGAGGAAACCGATGAGTTGGTGCAGCATTTTGAGAGGCCAAAGGGAGTAGCGCAAGGATGGGGTGGACAGGAGGGCAGCAGGAGTGACATGGCCAGCAGGCTCCTGGCCAGCAAAGGTGCTGAGAGTTCGAGGAGGGGTGAGAAGTCTCACCATGTCAATGAGTAGGACGCTGTGGAGCTGCTCCTCCAACTCTAAGCGCAGTGGAGAGCACCAGAAAGGCATTGGGATCCCAGGAACCATCATGGGGGACACGCAGCTCTCTGCACAGTTGCTCTCCTCTGAGGAAGGACCCAAGGCAACCAGCTTGTCCCTGAGGTCTGGTTGTCCCTCTTGCACCAGCGCTCACCAGTGACGAGTGTGCCGCAGCATTCCACACAGCCCCTTTCCACGGGCTCTGTGCTCCATGGGAGCACAAGGTGCAAGTCGGGGGGGATCAGCGGCCAAACCCTTCCCTGGGTCACGCTGGACAACTGAAGTCTCCCCTAAGACCACAGCAGGGACTTGAATCCAGGCTTTCCCAGCTCTTGCTTCATACGCCGACTGCTGCTCTTCCTCCTGCTTCCCATTTCATCTGGCACTAGGATCAAAGCACAGTTGGCTCCGGGCGCTGACACCGTCCCAAGCCGTGCAGCAGAGCAGAGCTCCCACGTGGCGTGGGTGGCCCCGCTCCGATGCAGTGCAGCGTTGGCATCTTCTCGCTTTCCCCGCTTGCGCTGTCCCACCAACAGCCAAAGCTCCAGCCCCAATCCCGAATCTCATTGTTTGGGAAAACTGAAACACAAGCAGAAACTCCTTGCACGCCGAAGACACTGCAATCCAGCTGGCAAGTCCCACTTTCCCAGAGTTTCTTTGCATGAGAAGGAACAGAAGCCTCCCCACCGCAGAGAGAGGAGCCCTCTGCCTTTTCCTTACAAAGAGAAAATCGGCGTTCCTGGACGACAGCCCCTGGCAGCTCCAAGGTTGCTCCTGCTAGCCAGAAGAGCCACACCGTCTCAGTCCTCCAGCCCTGGCTTTGCAAAGCTTTTCTGCTGAGCTGGCTGCGCTGGGGACATGGCAATGCAGCCCGTGGTGCCATGGACAGATGCCGCTGCACGGACTCAGCTGCAGCAGCCAGGTAGCAGGTCCCTCCGCAGCGGGGCTGGCTCCGCGCCGCCCGGCCGGTTGTCCTCTGCTCCTGCTGCACCGCAAGCCTTGCTCGAGCAGGGCCACGGCTGGTGGCTCCGTGAGGACATCCGTGTCGCCGGCCCTCCCAGGTGGCAGCAGGGAGGCAGAGACGGTTGTCACACTCCCAAATTAAATGCCATGAAAATCCGCGCTTTCCGGTGTATTAACCTTGATAAATGAGCGTTCTCAAACGTAACACTGCCTTGAAAATTTGTATGTGGTCCTTTCTCCTCATTCCTGGCTCCTCTCCTTAGCACTCAGTGAGCTCCTGTTTTTCTGTATCTCCAGAGCAAGGTCCCATGCTCTTCACTTTGGGGCAAGGGAAGGGACCTCCCTACAGCTTCACCCACGAAGAGTTACACATGAATCTCCATCCCTACCCAAACTCTCATCAGCCTTATCTCATTAGGGATGAGATAACCACCTGATTTCAGAGAAAAGCAGTTTTCTGGGTTTTTTTTTTTTATTTTTTTTTCACTGCTTGGCTGCAGTCCAAGAGGCTGCAGCTCTGGGAACAGCCCCTGAACTTGTGGACCGAGCAGAGGGGCTTCCCTAGCAGGAGCTCGCATTACAGCCCAGCGAACGGAACTGCCTGGGTCTGGTTTTCACATCGCAGACACGCATTGAGATGCACTCGTGGAGCTGGTGCCAGCGCAGGAGAGCGTCTGCTTTAAGCAGCCAAAGAGCAGAATGGGGAACAGAAGCACCTGGAGGGAAATGGGCCCGTTCCAAGTGACCCTGCAGCTCGGTCCAGCTCAGCCTGGTGACGTGGAGCTGGGTTCCCTGCCTGCCAGCCCAGAGACTTGTTTGGGGTTGGTGCCTCTTCTGAATTTTCTCCCTTGGTGGGCTGCATGGCCAATGTAGCTGCTGTCTTCACCCCTCAGCAGGACACAGGTGGTTCAAATTCCGACAGGCTTTCAGGATAAAGGTCCTCCCAGCACAGACACAGTGGGCTCACTGTGTCCTCAGGAGTTATATTTGCTCTTACTTTCTCTGCTGTTTTCCCTAAGCTAAAATAAGTTGTCCTAGACTGAAAAAAAAAGGAGCGTGTTTTGCTCCCAGTGTCTGGATAAACATATCACTTCCCAAGCCTTAAATAGAGCTGATGGGATGAGGCTGCTGGGAGCTCATCAAGAGGCTGCAGTTTCAAAGGCTACCGAGAACAGCAGAAGAGATGGGGCCCTGTTCACCTCCTGCATCAGCAACACCAAGCCAACACAAGAGGACTGCTTGGGTCCTCTTGGACCTGCCCTACGCTACCTGGCTTGGAGAATCACTCTCCATCACGCCCTTGATCTCTCCCTACGCTTTTCGTTGTCAACAGCTGTAATTAGCCCAGAACTCCTCTTGCAAGCAGCTGCTCACTGGGGCTGTCTATTTTCTTGACGCAAAACAGCATTTGTGTGCGAATGTGTCATTTGATGAGAGTGGGTTTTGCTCAGTTAGGTTTCCTTCAACGTTAGTTTGCTTCTCCCCCATATTAAATGAAATGCCTAAATTTCAGTCCAGAAAGTGCTGAAATAGCATCTTTCCTGGTTATGGGTCCACTCAAGAATCAGAGAGAGAGCAGGCTGGGGTCTTGCAGAGATCCTTTTGGAAGCACCCTGAGGACACAAGCAGAGGAGATGACCCCAATCACCTCTCAAGGGTGGGCAGGCAGAAGAGGAGCCCATTTGGCCCAGCTCAGCATCTCCCGGAGGATGAAGAGGAGCCACCTGCGCCATCCTCCACAGGGAAACTGGCCCCACCACCGAGACCCATCTGCCTGGGCACTCTATTGATGCTCCTGCGCCCATAACCACCTGCCAGATATTGGCTTACGGTTGGGCTCAATGATCTTGAAGGTCTTTTCCAACCATAAGGTTTCTATGATAAGGATTCCGTGTGCTGCCCACCTTCTCCCAACGACACCAGCACTAACGAGGGCGCATACCTCCCACTTCTCCCGTGCACGAATGGTCCTTCCTGCTTGTGCCAGGGAACGGGAGCAGAAACACATTTCTCTCGCTCCGGACGCCGTGGCACACAGCGAGTCGGCTGGAGTTTGGCACGGATCTTTCCTCAGCCGTGGGTGTCTCCAGGCATCCGAGCGGGATGGGAACATTTGCACACGCTGCTTGTTCTCAGCTGGGGAGCGCAGGGAAGATGCTCTCCTTGGGCTGCAGCCATCTCACAAAAGGGGTTGCTGTGAAATTCTGCCTCCAGCTTTGCCTTGCCTTCCTCCTCCCTCCTCCAGAACACACCACAGGGTTTCTGGAGTAAAGCTACTATCCCATCTGACCAAAACGGTGTATTTTCTACATGAGAAGACAGCAAGGATAATGATGGTCAGCTGCGGTAGCTGCCCAGGACGTTACTTCCTCTAAAATTTTACTTGTGCAAAACAATATCATGGTAGCAAATACAGCTTCACCATCATGAACAATTTAGGGAAAAGAAACCCTGCTCTGGAAACCAGGGTTTGGCATAATTCACCCATTAAGCCTCCCTGCACTGTCTTACTTCCAAGCTCTTTCCAGGTAACTCCTTTTATTTGGTTCCTTTCTTATATTTTCAGCCTTGTATCAGCATTGCATCATGCAAACCCAGGAAACAATGAGTCTTTATCATGTCTCACCTGAAAGTTTGCAGGAATTGAGGGGCAATTTAGCAAACTGGCATATTTTGCACTTCAAAGCACGCTTGTTTTCATGCAAAGATCACAGAGTATTATACAAAGCAGTTCAGTACAACCCCCCTCTTTTCAAATGGGAAAAGCAAGGGAAAAAAAAGAAATCCCTGAGTCACTGACACAGGCAGCAGAAATGTCTCCTGCATCACTCATTTTGGGGCTGAACGTGATGGATGCCAGTGTTGGAAGCACATAGGGATGTCAGGCCACCACAGGGCATCAGATGCAGGTCTCCAGATCCAGCTCTCCTGCATCCAGGACGGGGAACCACTGCTCAGTTTGCAGCTGAGCACACACATAACATTGACACACAGCAACATCTTTCCCAAAAAATGTCCAAGATGGCTTTAGCGGGAGCAGCACCTGCAAAGGGAAGCCAGGAGAAAAAGCCCAGAGCAAAGGAGATATATGCAGGGAGAAAAAGTACCCCTCTTTCACCTCCCCCTTGGCAGAGCCACGTGAAATCCACGGCTTTGACCGCAGATACTGCAAAAACATCTGCAGTGCAAACGTCTGTGATAAACAGGGTGCATGAGCTGCTTGCTGCAGGTATTGGTGCCATGGAAGGGTCTTGAGGGCCATAAATGGGCCTTGTGCCTCCTGCCCTTTCCCTGGTCTGGAGCTCCAGGAGCAGAGTGAGCCTCACTTCCTTAGAGGCAGAAACAGGGCAGTTTCACACATGGGCAGGCAGAAATATTGCAAATATTAACGCAGTCCTACCCCCGAAACCGGTTTCGAATGGCAGCTCCATTCCGTCTCATCTGCTCCAACCCCTTTTGCCCCCGTAGACCACAGTCATGTACAGAGACCATCCCCACACAGCACAAATGCTCCCGGAGGCAGAAGCAATGGGCAGGACCTGAGCAGAAGTGTTGTTTCTGCCACCAGTTGAAAGGTTTGAAGATGATAGACCCCGCTTTTTAGGGTGCACAAGGCTGAGAGGTGGCACAGAATGAAAACGCGGATTCAGAAGTGTCACACGCAGCCAGGCTGAGTCAGGGAGCGCAGCTGGGATGGCAAAAAAAATATGAGAGACAGGGAAAAGTCACGAGGCCCTTCAATGACAAGCGGGGCGGCTGTCAGACGGCTCCACCAGCAAGCCCAAAGCAGAGATTTCATCGGTGGAAAAGAGCCTAGATGGGAAGTGTCTCTGGAAGTGTCTCTGGTGTGAGTGCCCTGCCTTAGCTGGGAGAGAAATGTCTTCTCCGTGCTCTGATCCCTCTAGGAATGGGTGAGGAATAAAGGGGTGCAGCAATGGCTGTACTTCACCCAGGGCTGCCTTGAAAACCTGTGGAAAACCTGATTTACCTGCAGCCCTAGCAGGATTTGCGTGCGAGGAGCATGGTCTGAACCTGGTCTGGGGTTCTCAGTATCCTGGCTCCACACTGCCAAGCTCCTGTGCAGCCTAAAGTCTGCATTGATAAAAGAGGGAGAAGGTGCCCTTGCTACAACCTATGGCTTTCGTTGCTCTGAGAACACCTATTCCGGAGGATTCTTTCATTTTTATCCAGCCCCTTCATGCTGGGGCTGTGTTTTCCTCCTGCCAGGTGTCCCAGAAATGCAAATCCATGCAGAATGATAACGGATCCTGCGGTCCTCGAGCCTACTTTATGTCGTGCAAGTAGAGGAAATCAGTGCTCATTTTTTTGCAGATCACTAAAAGAAGCATTTGTGGAGCAAGGACGATCACCTTGTCATACCTGTAGCTTCTTCCACCTCTCTCCGAAGCACTTTTCCTGCTCCCTTTGCAAAGTTTCCCTTGGTTTCTGCAGCTCAAAGCCTGTAACCAAAACCAATGGCTGGGGGCTGCTATGTCCCTGGGTGGCCCTTGTCCTCCCACCCTGCATCCCACCAGGACACAGCGCTCGGTTCCCTGGCGCCAGCGCCAAGCAAAGCCGCCCGATGCTCCTAAGCCTGCTCTGATGTTTATGTATTTGCTGTTCTCCTCTGAGAGCCGGTTTTGCTTGAACAGCGCTGATCAGACAGGAGATAGGCTCCCATGGCTACAGGCTCCATGAGATTTTCCTGGAAAACAGTGAAATGCTTCTGTTTGTTGACACAGTGACAGAGGCCAAGTTTGGCTTTTGGGTCCTGTCCACTGGAAGATGTCATGTCCCCAGCCTGGCTCCTCCCTGACATCTGTCCACCCTCTGCTGTCCCCAGCGTGGTCACCAGTGGAGTGTTGTCCAGTAGACATGTCCCAAGGGCCAGAGGTGCTGCATCAGCACAGGCCACCTCGGTGTGTGTCACCATATACCAGAGGACCAGGAGGGTTTTGCGGTGGTTTCCTGAAGACCACATTGGTGCTACATGAAGCAGGATTGAACACACATGGTCTCCAGCAACCTGTATTTTTGTTTTGGTTTTTTTTTGTGCCTTTGGAGACTCATTTTCTCCAGCCATGAGCCACGTCCATACCTGGCATCCTGCTTTTCTATTCAACCCAATCTCAAATTCGCTCTGTTTCCCTATTTTCACCCTACTCTTCATGAAAAGGTTGGAGGGTTTCCAGCCCAGATCGGGAAGGTTTCCTGAGGCCACAGACCGTTCTGCCTAAGGATTGCTGGATGGGGCTGGATGGGGCCCATGTCCCTATGCCGTTGGCATCATCCCCCTTTTGTGGAGCTGAGCAGAGACTAACTTCCAACAAGTGCCTCAAGTAACCTCAGAGATTATTTAAAGACCTTGCCAGCTGCCAAGCAAAGTTTGCCAGGGAGAACGCTGTAGGTTCGGTTTGTTTTGTCTGAACCCATAAGCCTGAGAGCAGGGAGATCAGATTAAAACATTCCAGTTTTGGGGCCTATTTCTCAGAAACGCTTAAAGCCCCTTTTCCTCCAGCCTAGCCCATTCCAACACATTTGTTACTAGGCTTAGATCCAGCAGAGAGTTTTATTTGCAGTGCCAACAGCGAATTTTTACGACCGCAAAATAAACTTTGAAATACGATATGTTTAGATAAGCAATGGGAATGCTAAGAGACTCTTGGAGGATTGAATCAAGAGGTGTGAACAGCTCTGCTCAAAGGACATTCAAGAGTAATGACAACAGGGCTGTGCTGCAGGTTCCAGGAGGAAATAACGCTGTAGGCAACAGTCAGCAGACCGTAATAGCCCTGGTTGAGTTACAGCCCTGCAAAGCTGGGCTATAATGGAGATGCATTAAGATCAGCAGAGCCCTGCATGAAGGACGAGGTCCCAAGGAGCCCAGGCCCAGAGGCAAATGCCCCAAACTTGCCTCCCAAGGGCTTTCTCCAGAGGTGCCAAGGGATGCAACCGGCTGCACCGTGACTGCTTCCTGCCCTGGGGGAGAGAAAGCTCCTTCTCTGTGTCAAAGCAGCTTTAGGTGGCCCAGTGTTTTGTTTCTCTGTTTCTCTGTCTGTTTGCTTGCTTGTTTTTAGTATTTCTCTAAGTATTTCGGTGCTTCCAGGGGATGTTCTCAACCTACCTCCTGCCTTTGACCTGCTCATCACTCCTGCCAATGTCCCTACCACCAAGGTGGCGACCACTTGGCTAAGGTCAGTTCCTGGGTGAAGAATTGCTGCTTGAAGGTGAAACCAAGCAACTGAGACGCTTTGTGCTCCTGGTTATCTGTGGAACGTGTGCCCTGCGTGGCCAAAGTGGGGTAGATACAACATCTCCAATGGCATGAACATAACTAATACTAATAATAATAGTTGTGCATGGAGAAATGCTCAAAATCTGCTAAAACAAGACTTCCAGGTGGAAACTGGGAGACAAACAGCTCCCTTCACCCCAAGCTTGGAAACCCCCCAGTGACCTGGCCTTGGGGGTGCTTTTTGATTGCCCATGGATTGCAGCTGCATTGCAGCTGCACGAGAGCCCCGGGCCCAGCTGGTCCATTTGCTCTCCCCGGGGAGCAGAGGACATTTCAGCTCGTGTCTTCAATCACGGCAGAGCTGTCCGCCCCTCTCCCCGCTCCCTTCATCTCTGAAGACCAGCTGAGCAGCCCAGGGCCGAGGGAAAAGTGCTGCCCACGGCCTGCTCTGCCAGAAGAGCCGAGCTCAGCTGTGCATTAGGGCGAGCTGAGGGGCACCAGGGCCTGCAGGAGACCCAAAAACCTCCCCGGGATGGCCAGGGGAAGCCCTGGCAGATGCCGGCCACCTGGAAGGCGCTGAGATGCTGCAGAGCCAGCAGCCGTTCGGCTCCATCTTCCCGCCCCGATGGTGTCCGGCTGTTATTTGCGGGGGATGACATTATTTTTAATCGTGTGGGATCCCTTGGGAAGGAGCACACGTGTGTATCGGTGTGCGCGACACTGCGTCCGCCCTGCTCCAGGCGCACGATCCCAAATCCCAGCCTTGCGTTAACGTTCACTCGAAGGGAGCCAAACCCGAAGCCCGTGACTGCTCTCTATTTTTATCGCAATCCCTCCCTTCCAGCAGGAACCAGACAAACAACCCCCAGAAATGCCTCAAAAAAAATAAAAGTCTGGAGGACAAAAATAAACATCCAGACTATGCTTAGCGGGGCCGGGCTTGGCCAAGGCAGCCTAGGCTGCAAAACAAGCGGGTTTTTTTGCTTTTAAATTAACTCCCCTGGCCAGGCAAGGAGCACCGTGGCAAGGGGAGCAGGTCTGGATAACCCTGGCCAACCTCGGCATTCCAGCGAGCAAAAGTGCCCGGGGAGCCGCACAGAGCAGCTCCCTTCCTCCCCTTCCTCCTCCGCTCTCAGCCAAGTCTGCATCTGGATGCGCCAGAAATAGTGGCGGAAATCCTGTTTTTTGCCCAATTTCAACCACACGCGGGGCGGGCCGGGGGAGCAGGCACAGGACAAGCGGTGGCTTCGTGGTGACGTGGCCCGTAAGGGCTGGCTCAGCCCGCTGCCCGTTGCCACCGTGTTGGGGGTAACCCTGGCGTGTCACTTAATCCGCAGCACCGTCCCCATCCCTCCCACACCTTCCCAGCGGGTAAAATCTGGTGGGATAACAGTGAATAAACACAAATAAGCAGTGAAATAACCCCAAGGAGACGAAATTCCTGCCAAGTCCCCCAAATCCGCCTGCTCTTGGTCTCCCAGCCTCGGCACTTCTGTATCACTGTCGGTTCTTCAGAAACTCGTGTGGCTCCTAGTAGTCAAAATAATGGAATTGCCTCCTAATGGGAGATTTCCCTCGCAGGATAAAGTACACCTAAGGGCCGCTGCTGTAATTCTGTAAGCTGATTAAATGTAGAGGAGTTAGAGCCTTTCATAATTTTATTGCATTAGATACGAGAGATGGAGTGAACAGAAATGACCAGGCACCGAAGGAGGCAAAAATTTGTGTCTGCAGTTTTTAAAGCCCGTAAATCACATTTGGCCAATAAAGGGAGGTGCCTGCGAGAACAAATCTAATATTCACGCGTCCGTCTGTTGGACAATATGGACAAAGTTTTGCTCTCGCTGCTGCACGGTGTTCAAAGGAGGGTCCTGCGAAGGTCAAATTGACATTTGCTGTCGTATTTGGACAAATATTTGTGAGCCGTTTCCCCCATTATTCTCCCAGCTTTGCATACAGTCCGTGGGGCTGGGAAGCTGGATCTGCTTCAAAATGTCCCTGGGGATTGTGCCTGCTTAAGAGCAGCCGGGGAGAGAAATTAAGAAGCTGTCTAGTCCAGCGCATTTTCTGCAAACAAAACTTTATTTGCTATATATAGATAAATACTGTCAGTGGGCTAATTTGGAAGCACTGTTGATTACCCATTGTAATGAGGCCTATTACATAATTAAAAGAGTTTTCTCCTAACTGCGCTTTGCTTCTAATTAACATTTTATGCAATCTACAATGGACACTCTGGGCCACATCAAGGACATTATTATGCAATTTTATCCCAAGAGCAGTCTATGAATTATTAATTATTATTAAATCTGTTGATTAAAGGGTAATTTGTAAGCAAGCCAATCTTCGCTTGGAGCATGCTTCACCCTCAAGTGTTCCCCTGAAACAGGCTCCCGAATAACATGGACTAAACAAAAGGTAGACGCTCGCGAGCATGAGACACAGCAGAGTGGGATCATTTATTTATGAGAACCTCTGACGTTTTCCCAGAAAATCCAGTTGTCGGCGTTTTAATTAAACACTTTCCTCTAAAAATGCTCTGTCAAGTCCCAGCAGGACTGAGGAAGCAAAAGCAATCCATATTCCGGTGCTTTAAGTAAAACAACAACAGAAAGGCGGTATGCAAATCCCCCACAAACTGGACGTTCGTTCGGATCAGAAGCAATCGCCAGGCTGGGGATGAACCCAGCAGGAGCTGGCAGGGATCAGAGAATATTTAAAGAAGGACTTTTTCAAGAGCATCACCCTAAAAATGGAAAGCAAAATATATATATTATATATTTATGTGTGTGAATATGCTGGTGTATGAATAGAGGTGGCCTCATGGACCTCAAAAAAAGGACCGAAATAGAAAAATGGAACAAGTCACCTTGAAAAGTCGCTCTCGGGGCTCCTGCGGAGACGAGGCAGCCTGCGGGACGCTGCGCAGCCGCCGTGAAATCCAGCCTCATAAATCACCGGCGCCGGGGCCCGGCTCCGTGGCGTGTCTCCGAGGGGAGCGCGCAGCCCCGCTGCCCCCAGGGCAGCCCCAGCATCTGCCGTGGCCCCTTCCTGCGGGGCGGCCGCGCTTCCGCGAGCCGCAGCTCCTCCCGGGCTCCGGAATATGATAACAGCAATAGCAATGGCAATGGCTATGGCAATGGTAATTGCAATAGCAATGGTAATGGCAATAGCAATCGTAATAATAATGATAGAATAATGGTAACAGAATAATAATAGAATAATAGGTAAATAATGGAATATAGGGCTGGTAGCTTCGCTGGGGCTGCCCGAAAGCCAGTCCCTGCACTGCACGCACTGGGGCCAGGCGGGCACGGGCTGCTGTTTCTGCCCTGAATGTCCCCTGGGAAACCTGCTGGCAGCCTCCTTGTTTGCTCGGCTGGTCAAAAAGAGGGAAGTGAGTGAAGGGAGCAGCCCATTACAAGGCCGTGGTGGCCATGCAGCCGTTGCAGGTGGGAGTGCCTGGGGCTGAAAGAACCACGGGAGATGCGGACAAGATGTCCTGCATGGAAAGGGGGTTTCTGGAGGAGAATGTGGGCCCGGGACACCTGCCTCTTGCGAGTGGCTCAGGGCACGTGCCCCCCGCAACGCTGCGAAGCCCCCGCGTGCTGGTTCAAGCAGGTCCAGCAGCCAAGGGCTTTCCCAACCCGGTTGCAGCAACGCGGATCAGCTTCCAGCCTGACCCGTTAACCCCTCTCGGCCACGGAGCAATCACAAACTCACATGCCCATTAGCAGTGACCCTCTCTCCAGGAGAAGAGTGCAGAGAGTCTAATTGCTGGAAGCCATAGACCCCTGGATACGGCAGTAATTAATGACAGCAGCCCACGACAGCCCTTGCAGGGAGACACAGCTCGATTTGCATTATCCTTTTTACATAATGTTTTTCTCATTTTGACTTCTCCAATTACTCCAGAAGACATAATGAAGAGCTGCTTTCAGTAATGCAAAGATTAAGGCAGGCAGTTCCCCGATCTTACGGCTTGCACAAGAGCTGGGAGGTTTTTCTTTGCAAAGCTCCCGACACTTTTGAAGGAGAAGGAGTGGAGCAAAGGGGTGATAGCACCATTGCCTTGCCCTGTGCACACTTCTCCTGCCTTCAGCAAGGCATTTTGCACCATGCATTAGTAGATGGCTCACATCAAACCATGAAAACTCAAGGCAGAAGGTACCAATGACACCCCTTCTCCCAAGCTGGAGAGTTTTCTTTGGTCCATAGCACCTGCAATCCTGCTGCATCATGCAAACAAGCAGATGCTTCTCAAAATTATAGCGGGGTTTCCATACACCTGCCAAATACCACGCCAATATCCACGTTTTCTTCATGGATATTTGGAGCTGTTCTCCTCTGTGGCACCTGGAGTCATGTCAAGATGGTACCTTCCATTTAAAGACACTTGTGGCCATGAGGACCACAGAGGACATGTGTGAGAGCACGAGCTGAACGCACCCAAAGCTCCAAGAGCAGAAAAAGAAGAGCACCTTGATTGCTCTATTTTTTTTTTCTAAGACTTTAAAAGCAGTTTCTCAGCTGGCTAATTTCTGCCTTGTAACCACAAGAAAGTAGAAAACATCGTGGTCACCCGTTCCCCACCCGCTGTAACTCCAGTGTCTCTGCTCCTGGCTGAGTGTACTCCCAGTGAAACAACCCCATTTATTTTTAATGATAGCAGCCATGAGAATGCAGGTGACAGGCTCCTCTCCCATCTTGGTAAGTTCTTGCCGTGGTTAGAAATCATGCTGTATTTCCTCCTCCTGACAGACGGTGCCATGGACTTTTTGACCCGGGCCATTGGCAGAAAGCCAGACCATCATACAGACTACAGCACATTTAATAAAAAAAAAATACTAAATGTTTCACATACGAAAGCCTATAAATATCCAAGCAATTTACTGGAGATTTACCACTCTCCATTTGTCTGATATCAACGCTGGTGCTCCAAGTTCAGCCCGGAGCCAAATTAATACACAGCAGTAGCTCTGCATGTCAATTAGAGGGAGAAGGTTATTCTCTGGCCTGACCTCTGAGATCAAGTGCTAATGCACTACAGAAATATGCAGTGATTTATCATCCAAACTCCAGCAAAGTCCACTTTTTTTCCTAGGAGAGGGCTTGCAATAACTTACTCGATACCATCAGTCATTTCTTGGCAACCTTCTCAGAGGCTTTCGCGGTGATAAGGCCAAGTGCAGGACCAGGCAGAGCATTCAGACTCAGGTGCTGATTCGACACAACATGCAGGAGCTTGGACCCCGGGCATGGAGCAAGTCCCAGCCGTGGAAGGGCTGTAACAGAGCAGAAGACTTTGCTCTGGAGGTTTGGTGATTGGAGATGATGTTGGACTTTGATGGCAGTACAATAAATGTTCCAGTTTTTCTACTGCTAGGCGGGCCAAGGAACAGAGAACCCATGAAGATTTATGGCTGCAAATGGTCCGAAGGCAATTTTTAAAGCCATTCCCTTGCCTTGTGCCGTGAGTGTTGGAAACCACAATTTTTGACCTTTGTCAGGTCACTAGCGCTTCAAGAAGTCCTACGTGCTCACCCCACAGACAGGAGCTGGGGCCCAAGCCTCCTCTCACCTGGCCTGGAGGTGGTCCAGGTCTCATCACACTCCAACCCCAGGACTTGAGCAGAACTGATGGCACAGGCCAAGGATCCCCCACAGACCAAGGATCGCCCACAGGCCAAGGATCCCCCAAATCTTCTGTGTTGGGGCCCTCTGGACACTCCAGCGAAACACGGACTTGAGCTAAGGCCACCTCACCAGGCACATGCCCTGCCCAGAGCTCAGATCTGCCGAAAAGCAGGACTCCAGAGAGCCTCGCTTAGACTCAACCAACACCAGCCCAGCGCCCGGTGCTGACAGCGGCCCGGCCTCCCCTCCCTGTTTTATAACGTGAGCTGGGAAAGAGGCCAAAAGCGGGGAAAATATTTTCAAATACCTGCCGCAGTCCATGGATTCCCAGAGGGAAACAACTCCACCAAAGCACGGGGGCACGCGGTGGTGGGAAGCGATTTAGCCTGGGGGGAAAGGCCGGTTTCCAAAGAGGGAAAAGGCTCCTGCAGCGGGTGCCAGGGCAGCACATGGCCCTTGGCCCTCAGGTGCCGTGTGTCCCTCCAGGTGCCCTGGAGCCTTGTTTGCCTTTCTACTCCAATTGCAAATTCAGCTGCTTAGTCTGCAAATCCCCGGAGCCTCATTTGTCCAATTAGTGTTTGCTGAGTCTCTTGCTGCCAGCAAATTATAGGCTCTTCTTGCACCGTGGCATTACCCAAAAGAGAATGACTTGGCAGCTAAGAGCCAAGGCTGCTTAGTGCCACAAGGAATTGCGAGGAGAAGACACCTCTCCTGGGCTTTAACCAACCCTGACATAAGCGCTCCTGGGACAGGAGTCCTCAACACAGGTGACCCCACGTGAGGACACCAGGTCATTCCAGGGCTGGTTGGATTCTCTAGGGGCTTGGATTTGAGCAGGAGCTGCCGGACGCACCTGGATCCAGCAGTTTCATGAACAAGGCTGTAATTCCACCCCGTTTCTCCCTCGCCCGCAGAGCCTGCGATGTCCTGCAGCCCCACAGCGGGGTTCCTTGCTCTGCTCCACGTTGCAGCTCGCTGCTGGTGGGAGCTATTCTGGAGCCTCCGGCCAGACCTTCTGCAGAAGAATAAATCACTTGAGTGGGCTCAGAAAGACTCTCAAGCATTCAAAGAATGAGGACAACTTCTCAGCAAAATAAAAGTTCTCTTTGTTTTTATTCTTTTTTCATCCCAGGCAAAAATCAAATTGCATCCCATGTGTTGCCACGGACTTCTGAATACTTGGGCTTCAGGCACCTAATGCAGCCTTGGGACACTCACATCTTGCTGGAGACCCTGCACTTTTGTGGATTAGGGGGAAAAAAGAGGGTGAAAATTCAGCATCCAGATAGAAGAGCAAAGAGAGTTTTATCCCTCCCGGAGCGACCCACGCTGTGATGCAGCCGGGCTGCAGCACTCAGGTTTTCCTCAGCGTATTTTGTGCCTGACATTTGGGCTGGACACAAGTATACATTGTGTAGTGGAGCTCTGACCCAAGCTCATTCCTTACCCCTCCACAAACCATTCTGTCCCACCTTAATTCCCTACCTGGCCGCATGCGGAGCCTTATGAAAAAGGAAGTGTGTCCTGCCCTGATTTATCATACAACTTTAATCAGGGCGTTTTATAGCTTAGGTCTTATCCTTTCACGAGGCTCATTATTTCAGACTGGTTTTATAGGAGCAAAAAACGAGCCATAAAAGTGTCTTTCTCCAGCAGAGTCAATTAGCCCTTTGGCTCAAGCCTCCCCTCATGACTTGGGAGACAGTTTTGGTGTGGCAGCATTGAATAAGACACCAAGATGACAATATAAATGCCTAAAAAAGCTGTCTAGAATGATCACAGCTGCCTTTGGAGTCTCCTGAACATGACTGCAATGTCTCTCATCTCCTTACCAAGTTTTGGGTAGGCCATCGATTCCCAGCTTCCTCCAAGTCTTCAGCAGGGCCTTAGCTCTTCTCCCGGTAACACAGCGACTGGAACTGGAAATAAGCCAGAAACAGAAAATTTTACCTACATTGCAGACTAACCTGAGTCAGAACCCGGCTCCTAAAAGCCAGAGTTCAGATGAGACTTTAGTATAAACTCCAGGTTCAAACCCAGCTATGGTGTAGGGACAGCTGGGCACAAGAACTAACCTCTTCATTGTGGCCCCATGGTTGGATAAATCCTTCTGCTAAAGTCTCTCCCATATCAGCCCTTCCCTTTGGAATGAGCAGCTCTGAGTTGAGTAGAATTTAGTTCAACAGCATTTAGAGGCACGATGGGTTTCCATGACCCTCTGCAGCCCAGGCCAAGGCAGGGTGCCCAAGGGTGGTTTGCAACCCTGGCACGGACGTCGTGATGAGACCGTCGAGGATCAAGCTCTCCCAGCGCAGAAATACTGGGGGCTCCTCCATCCCACTCACGCAGAGATCCTCCAAATCGGGATACGGAGCCTGCAGGGAGAGGCATTTGCTCCATCAGGTTTCACAGTTCCCATCTGCTCTCGCTGCCCCGCAAGCATCAAAACTGGAAATCTCCGTGTCTTTCTCCAAGACACCAAAAGAGGATACAGCTTCCCGGTTTAATTTAAAAGCAGCTGAGCTTAGAAATAATTTTCACTCACTTGACAGGACTTTCGCTGCCCTGGGTTGTAGCCCTCTGCCCCAGGCTGCATTAACCTCGGCAAGGTTATGGATATCATCCTTCCGCGCGTAAAGGAGGAACCGTAAAGCTGAGGTCAACGAGAAGTTAAGCGGGGATTTATGGGCTGAATTTGCTTGCTAAAAAAAGGCAGCTGGAGGAGCATCAGGCATGAAAAAAAAGTGTTTTAATGCACTTTAAATAATAATAATAGAAAATAATAATAATAAAAAAGAACAGGAGGATTTCACTGGGGGGCTCAGCACAGGGGGACATCTGTGTTGGGAGAGAAACACCACAGGTCTGGGAGAGTCATCAGAAATGGCCAGTTATCCTCATTTCTCCCATGCCTCTGTGGCAATTGGTGTTCAGGGGCTTGGTGTTGCCTGAGGGATTTTGAGTGACTGCCCTGGCCATGGGACACGTTTTACTCCTTCAATTTTATATGTTATATTATATTTATATAAAAATATTTTTATAAAAATATTTATATATATTATATTATATATATCTATATTATCTATATTATATTATGTTTGGGCTCGAGCAAAGCGTAGCTCTAGCTGGCAGCAACCCCAGAAGCGGAATTGCTCCTCTCGGTGCAAAGCCACCGCAGGGAGGCACGGGAGGTGGCATGGAGCATCCCACGGGATACGAGGCCTCTCGCTGCTGCTGTAGCTTCCTGAGCTTCTTACACCACCAGAATCTGCCCCCAAAGCCCCACATTCACCAGTTCTCCTTCCCCCTGACTATCGCCACTAGACTAGACCGGAGGGAGAGCTGAGCTTGGCGTAAACAGGATAAGCCCAGCAGGGCATCCTGGAGGGACAGGAAGGAGGTGGGATCCTGCAGCCTGGGATTTTCCACTCGGCAATAGGAATAGGTGGACAAAGACGCAGGCTGCTCCTTTCCTGTTATGTGCACCATGTTTTAGGTGGGTTTCTTTATATTTTTCCATTTGTGATGGGTATTCCAGGTCCAGCCAGTTGCTCCAGGCTCCGAGCACATAATACCTATTTCTGCCTCCTTCTTACTGGTCTAGGAAGACATTTGCGCCACTGGAGATGCGTGTGATGGTCAGGAAGGCTCCACACCAAGGAGATCCATAGGGATCCACAGGGCAAAGGAAAGAGCAGGACACAGGTTTGCATTGGCAACGATGCACACGCTGCTCCTGCTCTATCACTAGGAATTTACCTGCCACAAATTGCAGCCCAACCAGAGGGACCCCAATCCGTGTGGAAGGCGATCAGCAGGGAGGGACCTGCGGGAATTTGGGGATCTGCCTTCCCATGGCTGGATCCCTGCACCGGGAATGGTTGGCAAAGGGATTTGGGGGCAGAGGGCAGCAGGATTCAGTACCAAGGGGAAGGTGGCAGCTTGGGCTGAGCCTGGCTCATTTACCACAGCCGGAGCCTGGCTCAGCTCCAGCAGGAACAGATCCCTCCTGCTCCGGACACGCAGCCGGCACCGGTGCAGCGCAATGGAGACAGAGCGAGAGGGAAGCAGAAAGACCAGAAACGGAGACAACTCAGCTCATTTGGGTGGGCAACGACATCAGGAGCCCACCAGGAGCAGGGAGCACTTGCAGGAGGAGACCTCCGCCGACCAGTCCCTGCACCACGCACCCTCGAAGCAGCAGCTCACAGGAGCCTTTCGCTGGGCCAGAGCAGAGCTCCAACCCAACCAAGGCCAACGGCCGCTCTCTCACAAGGACTTTCCTCCTCCCTTGCTGTGAACAACCCTTTGGATGGCACACACACAAACCACAACACGTCCCTGGCCCCTTCCCTTGCCCGGCCTCACTTAGCCCCTGGGGAGGATGAATTTCCATGAGGGCTTTCAAGTCCCGTTGCCGGTTATTGGTCATCCCCATATCGGCCATCAAAGTTGCCGGGAAAACAGTGAATGAGACACAAATTGCAAATTAGCCTTTAATTAGAAGCTGGCACCTGCTTTCTGACCAAGAAACACAATGAAGACGTCTCCGTGTTGCTATGGCAGTCCAGAAGCATCGATTTCTGTTTCAAGACCCTTTGAAGACAAATTTACTCAGCACTATAAACTTGTATGCCAAAGTGATTAACACTTTAATGCTAATATCAAGCCGGACCAGTTACACACATTTTATTCATTAGGAGGCATCGTTTTTCAGCTGTGTCTTATCAGCATGCAAATGAGATTCTTTTCCTCGCCACTCGGCCGCTGTCTGCTCCCAAAAGCGCAGCCGGAGCGAATGCAATTAATGGGATTTCCATGCCAATGTGACACGCGAGGCTGTGCCGGCCTCGATAAGGAGGCCAGATGGGAGCCGGGCTCGCGGTGCCGCCCGCCCCGCGCTCCGGGTCCTGTTGGCACCGGGTCGGAGGGAGCGGGCACATCCATGGATTCCCCCTGCGTCCTCCCGGCTGCAGGACCCTCATCCTCTGCACCCCGCCACGGTGTGCAATAGCCTCATGTTGGGGGCAGAAGCTGTTTTTATTTTTGCTTTTTTTCCCTTCTCAGGCCAATTTCCCTCGGCATCTGTGGCCAGAGGCGGCTTTAGAGCAGCAGAGCACGTGCAATCCCCTCCTAGCAGAAGGCTCGGTCACGTCTCGCCAGTTCTGGGGCAAAACTAGAGCAGGGTTTGGCCTTAGAGTCATCCCAACGTCCATCCTCCTTAGAGTCATCCCAACGTCCTCCCTCCTTAGAGTCCCGTTGCCCACACATTGGGTGGATGTTCAACCCTCAGGTTCAACCCAGGAGGCTCCATGGAAGAGAGGCCATGCAGGACCAAAAGGCACCGACTTGCAGCTCCAATCTGTGCAGCAGGCAATAAATCCCCTGGAGAAGGAAGGAGCCCTGGGTGATATTTCCCCGGCAGGCGGTATTTATGGCTTTGTTTATGCAGAGCCACTTGGGCTCTCCTGAAAGCCATGGTGTTTTCCTGCAAATAGAAGCTTCCTGCCATAACCATCCACCGTAACGGCGCCGTGGCCGAGGGAAGCAAAGGGAGGAGCTGTTTTCTCAGGCGAGGAGCAGAAGATGAAATGCAAGAGGGTGAGAATTGGGCCTGGGAACCAGTGCAGCCCCGAGACCCCAAACCCGAAGCCCGTCATTGCTCAAACCCTTCCTTTGCTCAAGGAACAGGCGAGGAGCAGAACTCAGAATAGCACCAGGCCCTAACGAAGGCTGGTTCAGCCCGAGCAGAATCACTCACCAACAACCAGCTGACACACAGGGGCCCAAAACGAAACACCCCAAGGGCTGGGGAGATCAGGAGAGGAACCTCAGGCCCTTGTAGCAGCAGCTAAGGTGCTTCCGGAGATCCCGACTCACTGCAGGATCAGCCCCGGATTAAGGCAACACAATAGGGCCCTTTGTCCAGGCACATGTGACTGTTAATGACTAGAAAAGGGTATTTTTATGCCAGGCTGTTGGCACCACCACCATGCTCCTCGCTGCGATGGGGACTCGGGTCGACGGTGGCCACAGGCCTGGGGATGGACAGCGAGACCAACTGCCCGTTGCATCCAGAGGGTCGAGCATTCCCATTCCTCCCGCGGAAAGAACAGGGAGACCATGAGTGTCTCCGAATCCAGCTTTTGATCAACCCTTCTGCAGGATCCCTCATCTTCTGATGGATAAATCATGGTTGAGGGAAGGCCCATCTGCCAGCAGCATCTTTCTGTCCCCAAGACTGCAGACACAACACAAAGGAGCCATCCTCAGCGCAGACCCGAGCTCATCCAGCGCAGCATCGACCAGCCCCGATCAATACTGCCTGTTTCCAACCAGAAACCTCCAGCTGGGGCAAGGAGAAGGGGTCAACCCGAAGCCTACCCCACGTGGCTGGAGCAAATACACACCAGGTGGCAAAAGCAAGGGCAGGGTGAGCAGCGAGCAGCGTGTGCTCCTGCACGGGAGAAGAGAGGCCATAAAGGAGATTATTTTGTAGCTTCACCAGGAGCGATACCTTTGGAAACGTACGATTTTTCCATGTGTTATTTTCCTATTGAACAAGCCCATCGCGGGAACATAAATTCCGACTTCCTCCTTCTTTATCAGCTGGGGAAAAAGAAACAACTGCTTTTGACCCCCGTTACCTCCTGGCGCGACGGGGGCTCTGCACGCCCGTCAGCGGCCTCCCCGCGGGTCAGGAGGCTGCGGCTCTTCCCAAGGGTATCCGTTTCAGACAGAAAAACTCCCCGCCGTCACACGAAGCAGCCAAAAGGAGAAAAACAGGGATTACCTTTAACTAAGCGCACTGAATTATTGGGTGCTGCGAAAGCGCATAAAAGCCATATATCCTCCGGCACAGCTTTGCGGGCCCGATAACTCAAACCAGCTCGCTGCTCGGAGCAGAAACACATGGGCTGGTCTTGGACGGGGGGATTGCACTGGATGCACCGCGCTGGAAAGGCGCATGGGGATGCGGGTGGCCTGTGGTGTCACTTGGAAAAGATTGAGCAGAAGAGCAAAACCCTGAACCTGCCGCCACGAGGGCATCTGGATCCACAAAGCACGCAAGACCAAGCAAATCCCTGAGGAATCTCCCATTGCCCTGCCTGGGCTCCAGCCCCAGAATGAAAGAACCGGCTGCAAGATGTGCCCATGTGGATGCAAGCCTAAAAAGCCAGGGTTAATTAAGCGTCTCGCTTAGCTGAGCCTTTAATTGCCGAGCACTTGCTCAGGCGCTAGCGGCTCTGTGCAGAACAGGCACAAGTGGGAAACACAGAGACCTCCCCACAACCCACCCCAAAATTGCACCATCTAGACCCAAACCGTGGCCAATTCGCCACAGAGCCCGGCACAGCAAAGGCACCAGTTTCCTTGGAGCAGCCAAGGGCAGACAGACCAGAACCAGCGGTCTGACTTCAACAAACCCATCTTCTCCAGCCCCCTGGTTCAGGTGAAACCCCCAAGCCGGTGGCAGCTCCAGCTTCTTGCAGCAGCTCCCGTTGGTCTCAGGGGCAACCACGGCTTGTTTTCTTTAGGTGTCGATCACTTCACAAGTCAAAGAACTCCAGACACTGTAAGTAAAGTTGTTTACACATCTGAATACCTGATGGGAGGATGTAAAGAGGGGCCACACTCTGCTGGGTGGTGGCCAGTGCCAGGACAAGGGGCAGTGGGGACAAGGTGAAGCCCAGGCAGCTCCATGTGGCCGTGAGGAAGAACTTGTTTGGTGTGAGGGTGCCCGAGCCCTGGCCCAGGCTGCCCAGGGAGGCTGCGGAGGCTCCTGCTCTGGAGAGCTTCCCAAGGCGCCTGGATGCGCCCGGGTGCCCCGTGCTCTGGGTGTCCCTGCTGGAGCAGGGGCTGCGCTGGGGGATCCCTAGGGGTCCCTTCCAACCTGGAAGGGTCTGGGATTCCCTTCTGGAAGGAAACTAGCACCAGCTCCCTGCAGGACCAGGGAACAGAAGAGATGCAAAATTTGGCATCTGGGTCTGAAAAGTGACCATATGAATCCTGATCTCCCCCTTGAAGCTCAGAGACACAAAACCACCACGCTGAAGGGATAACATCTCCACCACCATTAATGTTTCACAGCCTTTAAAACACTTAGCCTCGCATTCTCCTTTTTTGTTTTGCAGCCTTGGAGCATACATGCAAAAAGTGGACAGTTTTCCACAAGCCTGCCTTTTTTCCCCTTGGTCCCAAGCCTGGAGCAGCCCGTCCAGCCGGAACGCCTCAGCCTTTCCCTGCTTTAAGAGAACAAAACGCGGAGCGCAGAGAAAGGCTCCTTGTGAGAGGGGCCGGAGCGGGATCCGCTTGGCACAAAGCCCCCATCTCGGGGCACAACAAGGGGCATCTCAGCTGCCCTGGGCACACGCGGAGCCCCCGGGGACGGCACGGCCTGGGCTCGAGAGCCCCGCGGGATCCATAGATAAATATCCCACCCTTCCATGCAGCCAAAGCCAATGGCCCCCTTCCCTCTTCCGCCTTCACCGGCGCCGGCATCTCCCGCGTGGCAGAGGGCACCGGGAAGGGGACAGGGCGGGAACAGGGGGTGTCAGCGCTGCCGGGACCGAGGCCTGGGCACAAGCGAGGCCTTGGAAGCGGCGGCTGCTCCCGGCGCGGACGCCGTTGCCGCGGCGACGGGACAAGGGGCCTCCGCTCCGGAGGCCGCGCGCGCAGCCTCCCCTGCGCCACGGGCGCCTCTTCGGCCCCAGCTCCGCTTCAGGGAGAGCCAAAAGGGAAGCAAAACAAACAAACAAATCCAGGGAATAAACAAACAAATCCAGGGAGGAATATGGAGCCACCTTCCCTAGGGCAGGAGGGCTGAGCCGTGCTCCACGGAGGGAAGGGATGAGCACAGGGTCAATAAGGGCCCCCCTGCAAGAGGCGGTTATTAAAAATACATCAATATCTCCCCCTTGTTGGGCACCTGCCGCTGATTAGCGAGGTGGCCCCTCCGGAGCCGCCTTTTGTTGAGGCACCGCCACAGGAAGCAGCTCTGGGGAGGAGGAAGGGCCCGGGCCTGAACCGCTGCCAAGGACTGAGATCCTGGGCAAAGCTGGGCCCATCCTTGGGTGAACGTTACCCTCAAGTTGGGAGCTTAACGTTGCGAGCCTGAGCAGCTCAATTATATATATATACACACAAACACATATATATTAGACCAGATTCGAGCTGCAGTCAAGACAAGATGCGCTAAAAAGGCAGCAACGAGGGGACCCTGCTCTGCTTTTGGTCCTGTAGGACTCGTGGTTTTTCGGATGCTACTTCAGCAAGCAGCCAAAGACCTCGGCCACGCAGCTCTGGAGACAAGGATTTTCCAAAAACCACCAAGATTACCAGAAATTTGCCCCAAACGGCAGTCCCAGGAACCGAAGAGCAAGAGGCTAATGGAGGGCATAGGAGGGCCATGCTGGTGGCTCGGTGATGGGGACACTTCCTTGTCCACCTCCAGGATCACAGTAAACCTGGCAGATGTGGCCCCCTCGATGGCTCCTAGCAGAGACATCCACCATCTCAGCAAGTGATGGAGATGGGAAAGGAGAAATGAGGAAAAACACGCAGCACTAAAAGGTGAAGGTTGTTGAACAACAGCGTTCTGGGTTGTCAGGAAGCGTCACAGGGCATTTTTAGGAGGGGAGACATTTTAGTTTCTTTCTTAGGAAGAACATTACTCAAAAATGAACATTACTTTCAAAAATGACAGAAATACATAAATATATATATATATATATATATATACACACACTTTTTTTTCTCTTGCAACTGAAAGCTTGAAGGGTTTGGGCTGCTGTTTGGGCTTTTGGCCAGGGCTATTTTTCATTTGCAATTGTGTTCAGTTCACCAATGGCTCAAGTAAGTAAAGGTGTCTCACCCCAATACAAACTCAAGGGCAAGTTCTTCAGCTGGGGCTTGGGCCAGGAGCCAGGCAGCCCAAGCCCAAACTCACCTGCTTCGGTGCAACAGCCTCGAAGCTCAAACAAGCTCCACCAACCCCAAACCCAACAGGACCCTGAGTGCAAACCCACAGGGTCTCCACAGCACAGACCCACAGGATGGTTGAGGTTGGAAGGGATCCCTAGGGATCATCCAGCGCAGCCCCTGCTCCAGCAGGGACACCCAGAGCACGGGGCACCCGGGCGCATCCCGGCGCCTTGGGAAGATCTGCAGAGCAGGAGCCTCCGCAGCCTCCCTGGGCAGCCTGGGCCAGGGCTCGGGCACCCTCACACCAAACAAGTTCTTCCTCACAGCCACATGGAGCTGCCTGGCCTTCACCTTGTCCCCACTGCCCCTTGTCCTGCCACTGGCCACTACCCAGCAGAGTTTGGCCCCTTCCTCCCTCCATCCTCCCCTCAGGTATTTGTCCGTGTTGATCACATCCCTCTCATCCTTCTCTTCTCCAGGCTGAACAGGTCCAACTCACCTCTCTCCTCGTACGATAAGGCAAACAAGAGGCCAGAGCCCTCTGCAGAAGAGCCTAGTGCTGCTGCAGCAAAAAACATGAGGAAATTCAGAGCTGACTGCAAAGAGCGCAGCCAAGAAGCGCCAAGGTCACCAAGCAAGGAGGACACAGGGACACGGTGCAGCAGTGACGGCCACCACAGCGCCCGCGACAGCGGAGGCCACACGGGGGAGAAAGCATCAGTGTCACCTACATGTGGTTTTGTTGCAAAACTTTCTGAATTATTTGGGGTTGAATTAAAGTCACGTGAGGTAATTAGTTAATGCTGCTGTTAACATTAAAAAAAAAAAAAAAGTGAGTCATTGAAAACCCAAGAGTAGCCACCAAAATACGTGCAACTGGTGCAAAGCTCACTGCTAATGTTTGGATAAAGCTGGGAAAAGGGAGGATGTGGAGACCTGGAAGTCAGGAATGAGTTAGGGATCAATTAGGGATGAGGCGGCAGCACTGCTGGAGGCCACAGGAGCACAGCGGCAGCTCCCAGGCTTCCCTTCTCATCTCCGTTTCTAAGGTGCCTGCTAAGAGCAGCAAGAGAGGGATGTCACTGGTACGGGATTAAGCTCCAACCCTCGCCAGGCGGCAGGGGACTGGACGATGCTCAGCACCGCGGTGCCCACGCGCAGCCTCCACAAAGCAGTCCGGCGCTTAAATTAAAACTCACCATGCCCAAACAGTCTCGTTTGTGTGTTTTTTTTCCAACAAAAGCTTCTGAGTAGCCGCTAGCTATTGTATCCTCTAGCTATTGTCTCCCTCTAGCGCGGGCAGCGGCTCAACGCGGCCCGCAGGGTTGCAGGATGCGGCTCCCGGCCTCGCGTGGGGACAAACGGGCTCAAGCTCTCCCTATGGAGAATGGTCTGAGCCAGCATGGGAAACAACTGCATGGCCTTCACGTTGCTCCAAGGGCTTGGGGATTTTTCTTCTTTTTGGTCATTGCATTTTACCTTAGAAGATGCCTGGAGTGTCACCGTTTTCCTGCTGAAGACCCCAAGCTAAAGCTGGTTACTCTCAAATTTGGCCATCGGCTGCATTTTAATGCAAGGCTGGGGAGAACAGGGAGATCCTGTGTGATCCATCAGCCTTCCCATGGATCCTGGGCAACTGTGTAAACCTCTCCCCCACTCAGAGCAGGGCTCAGCGTTTACTCAGCTGGGGTTTTGGAGGATCTTCTTCCAGCTGCCTTTAACCCCTCTGGAAAGGCAGCCAAGTGTTTACAGCTCGGGCAAACAAACAAGAACCACCCGCCACTGCAGGGAGATTTCACAAGAAAGGTCTCGTGTCCTCTCCTGGGAGAACCTGTGCCAGGAGGAGTGAAGGACACTGCAATTGTCCAATGCTTACACTGGGAACTGCAGCAGGACCATCGTCCCCTCCACTCTGCCCTGCGGAAACGCCAGGAGCCTGAAGGGACCAGCAGATTTCCAACCTCACCCACACGAGGTCTTGGCGTCTCCAAACGCTGCCCCTGCAAAGGCTCCTGAAGCACCCCAGGAGCAGACAAGGCAGTCAGCACTTTTCAGAGCACCCTTCTGAGGGAAAAGGGGCATCGCCTTACCTGGAGGCCTCAGGCTTCTTCTGGATTTGCCCACAAAAAAAGCTAGCCAAGAAACAACCCCACTTCTAGCCCCACCGCTGGAGGGAGGCAGCATCTGAGCAGGCTCCACAGCCTGCTCTGTCCATGCAGCATGTCTGGGAGAAGGACGGTGGCTCCAAATGCAGGTGAAGGAGACCAGCTCCACTCCGTCCCTGTGCAACTCCCCGCTTCTCCATTACCACCATCTGCAGCACATCCAGAAGGGCTTCCACAAAGCAACTGTTCCAACCTAAAGGCAGGGAAGGAGGGATTGGGGCAACTTGCTCGTGTCCATCCACACGCTTTTTGACCAGCAACACATGAGACGCAGCTCAGGAATGCCCAGAGCATGAGCAGCCCTAGCCCAGTTACCCAGGTATAATCGGAAAACTGGGATCTGGTGAGACAAGGAAGGATGAGAAACAGCTCCTTGTGACATTTCCCTGCTCTTCATTGCCCTTCACACATGGGGAAAGGAGAACGAGAGCTCCAGGAGGAGCCGAAGAGGAGCATTGACCTTGAGGGATGTAGAATGTAGTTTTCTGCCCGCATCATCCAGGCTATTACTGACTCCATGCAAGGAAGAACCTTCTTGGACTTCTGCCTGGTTAAGGTGCTGGAAGGACAAAAAGGTTAACAAAAGAAAATAAAAACCCAAAGGCAGGAGTATGTACAGCTCAGGCGGAGCAGTTGGAACCATCTCTAACCTCTACATTAATTGTGGCCCCCAGCTGCTTTGTTGCCTTCTCTCAGATAATCACATCCTCGAGTGCTATCAAAAGCTCAGCAACAACATCTCATGTTGCTTAAGATCCTCATGCAGAAGTAAAGGACTGCTTCAGCATACACACTCAAAAACCCCAAGAGGGGAAGGCCAACACACCTCCCTACCTTGTCCCTGTCCCCTCATGGGCACCTTGCTGGGGTGTGGGCCCAGCAAAGCAGTCGGTAGGAGCAGAGCATCCAAAATCTGCCCCACCTATGCAGCTTCCACTGCAGACATGCAGGAGGCAGGTCCTGGGCCAGAGGACATCTCCTGCACGCTGGCAACAGCCACGGGGCTTCAACGAAACACTTCCACAAGTGCTGGCTGAAAAACCCGGAGGACAGCAAAGCCAGCTGCTTTACACTCGAGTCTGCCAAAAGAAATACACGGTGCCGAGCCGCAGAGAGCGTGCACAAGGGCTTGCTGCTGGTTTTGTTTTCTTTATAAACCTTTCTCTGCAAACTTCACCTTTCTCTGCAAACTTCAGAGCAAGCCTTGCTTTGAAGCGCCCCGGTCTGCCTCTTTTCAAGCTCGTGCCCTCTCTGCTGGAGCCCCCAACACCAAGCACAGCTTGATGCTCGTTTCGGGGAGGGGAAAGGTGCAGGTCTCACCTGAGGAGCCCTCAGCAAACTGCAGCTGAAAGAAGAGCGCGGAAACACTTGGAATAATAGCATCCCTTTATTTGCTGACACCATTACAAAAACTGATTACATTAGCAACCCAAAAAAAAAAAAAAAAAAAAAAAAAAAAAAAAAAANAAAAAAAAAAAAAAAAAAAAAAAAAAAAAAAAAAAAAAAAAAAAAAAAAAAAAAAAAAAAAGGAGTGTTTACTTGAGGTTGAAGTCAGAGGCAGCTAATCCCAAAATGTATTTTAAGTAAAACCGTGTACAACATCAGTATTAAAATGTTATGTTCCGTTGGTGACTTTGCCACATTGGCGTTTTCTGAACAAGTTTTACTGAGCAAAATAAAAGATTACGTGTTTACTGTCTCTCCAGGAATGTAAAGGTCTAATTATCCAAACAGTTTTTTTTTTCCTTTTTATTATAAAACTAAACTCTGGAGGTGTCTACAGAGCTGGGGTTTTTTTCTTTAAATCAGTAGTCTAACAAGGATTAGAAAAGACAAAACTCTGTTCAGTGTTTCTGACGAAGTAGAAAGGGTGAAAACATAAATAAGGCTTTAATTTGGCAAAATATAATACAATGCCTTCTGCTCTCCTCAAATTAACGGTTCCGCCGTGACTTCATTCTGCAAGAGAAACACAGAGCACCACGTTAAGGCCCCGCTGGCTGCGGGCAGCTCCTCCCAGCGGCTCCGCTCGCCCCGGCACCGAGCCCGAAGGAAGGAGCAGGGATGGGGAGGCCTCTCTGATGGGAGGCTGAGGCTAGAGGCTGTGGCACCCGTTGGAGGCCACGCTTGGCTTGCCCGGGGTCACACTCTGGTGTCTTGAGTTGAGCTGCGCAATTTTGGGTCATTTCAGAGGTTTCCAGCGTGACGGAGTGAGTTACAAAAGCCCCCGTTTCAAAGTTGGTCACATATTAAAATAAAAGCCTTGCTCGTGGTGCCTATAATCGGATGGGGAGCCTGTGCCAGGCTCGTGCTTCAGATATTCCCATCGCCATGGCCCCAGCGAGCCGTCGTGGCGAGAGCCCCGTGGCTACTCTCCATGCTCTGCCCCAGGGCAATCCGAGCAGGAAGCACTCGGATTTTTGTCCATGTTACTGGTAGGAGGGAACAAAAGCCTGGATTCTTGAGGAAAAACGAGGAAACTTGTTGAGTGGAGATGTAAGGAGCAAGACACAAGGATAAAAAACACTGTGTCCAGGGGCAAGTGAGATCAGCTCCAGCCACCTGAAGCAGATACCCAGATAGAAATGCATCTCCTGGAAGCTCTGGATTCCACGTAGGAAGTTGCAGATTGGAACACCAGATGTGTTAAATCTCAACAGGGTCCCCCCCATCCCTCCTACCAAACCGACCCGTGGCCCTTCCTACCTACTAGCTGGTAGTGTTCTCGTCCCTTTGAGAGCATTTGGCTTACTGACACAAGCAGCTTCTTGAGATGACCTACATCCTGGTTAAGATTCACCGCCACGTTTAGTCTTTTGTCAGTCAATTCCTGGAAGGAAGGAGGGAAAAAAAAAGTCATTAAAAACTCATTTACAGTCTAATTATCAAGAAAGTCTAGAATTAGATTCTCCATATAAAATTACGGCGTCTTGCACAGATGGGAGCAATCCTTGTAAATCAGAGGGTTACAGCCACATTTAAAGAGAACGTTGTTCCATGTCACCAAGCCGCTTTCTGCTGAACACGTGCTGAGCACCAGCAAGGGCATGACCAGCTCCCAGTGTCCTTGGCCCAGGATTCGGATTACCAGGACTTGTGCTCGTGGTGACAGCTCATCTGGCCTCAGAAGGTGGTTTCAAAGTGTTCCCATGTGTCCCTACAAGCCCTGCAAGAAGTCCACGCTGACCAAGCTTCAATTTAGGAGGCAACAACAGGGCTGCTGGACCCCGGAGATTCATACGAGGAGCTCTGATTCTTTTCTTAAAAAATAAACCATAGAAACTAAGCAACTTCTTCGGGAGTTCAACAGTCCTGCACGAACAGGGAGCTGTTACAACCCAGGTGGGCTCCTTCTTGCCCTGCTCTCCCAAAGGCTGTCGGTTTTACTACTTTTATTGATTGCTGCCTCGATAGATATACAAAGGACTCCCCATTAAAAACATAGAGGCCTCTTCCTTATTCATTTCCAAAGGCAGACACACAGGTAGACCTAAGAACCTCCCCTGCAAAATTCACCTGCTAAAAAACAAGCCAGTTGAGCTTGGTGGCTGTGCTAGACAACCACCCAACAGTCAAGCCCATCCAACTGAAAGTGGCTTTTACAGTTAATTGCAGTGGCAACAGAATTGGACCTTCCTCTAAGGCAGGGAGGGCAGTAAATGAAGCTCAACCACCTGCACCGCTACAGCAACTAGTCTGGGCTGGGGCAAGAGGACAGAGCAAGATACGGCAAAGCTCTCACTTAAGAGCAACTGCTGAACATCTTTTCTACTGTGAATAATCATTGGAAACTCGTACAGAAGTAGGTTTATTGCCAGGGCACGTGCATTAGCACAGAAACCATCACAAGCAGAAGGAGCCTTCGGTTCCCTCCCAGCCCTCCTGCACAAAAAGAGCCCTCCTCTCTTCCATTTAGCTTCCTGCCCTGTATTTCTGGCTCGTATCACTCAGTGATCACTCGTGAATTATACACACATGTCCAACACATGGGAGGGCACATCTTGGGGACAGGTAGAGCCCATGGCAGAGGGTGGGAGTAGCAGGACAAGGAGAGGGAAACCACAAGCCCAGCAGCCCACACTTTGGGGCTGGTGAAGGCCCTTTTACCCTCTCTATAATTAAGCTTCCCGAGGGTCAAGGATGCTCCCTAAAAATCCCAGTGGGCAGCCAGAGCTGCAGGAACATCTGCAATTTGGTCCTCCCTCCCACTGAATGGACACGTTCACCTCTAGCAGGCTTTACATGACGTAGGGCGCTGTGTTTCCAGTGATGGAGCATTTTACACAGGGATTTGAGGGAAAAAAATGAAAAACATTAGACTGCACATAAGACTCAAAATAAGTTTAGTGCCTAGGAAAGCTGCTGAATATAAATGACTTCCTTAAAGTGCACTAAAAGGCACCTTCAGCATCATTTAGCTCCATAAGTGACAAGGAAGCTGATTAGAAAACCCAAATGATCCATTTTTAAGCAGGGAGAGAAGCAATCTAAGGAAAATACCCAGGCGGTGTTTGGGAGCTTTTGCAGACCTCATTCCACAGTTTTGTGGGTTGCTTCCCATACCCAGAAGGAACAGATATGCTCATCTTTAAGCAAGCGTTTTCACATCCCTTTAAAAGGGGAAGAGACTGTTGCTAGGTAAAAGTAGCTGGAAGACTTTCTTTTTTAGTCTGAGAGCTATTTTAAGCTGGGTTTTTAGGCTTCTGGGGAGACAGCTATTTAAAAAAGAGAAAAAAAAAGGAAAAAAATGAGGAGGCAAAAAGGGAAGACGACGGAGATAGTCTAATTTTATCTCTGGCAATGGCTACCTATTTAAAGCAGTGAGCAGACAATTAACGTTTTCTACTAATGAAGATTTAATTACAGGCTTATTGTGACTGTTTTCCCCTATTCCTCTTGAGAAAAGAGGAAATGACTTTCTTGAGAAAACCTGGATGGACTTCCAATGTACCCGTGCACCTATAACAGAGCAACATGTGTCCCGTGTGGCTAAGGAGTTAAAATCCGTCGGCCACAGCAGGGCACATCTAAGGACACCTGGTTTGGGAGCGCTCACCAGTGTTGCCAGGTGGGAAGCTCTACGGATGATGCTACAGGAACAGCAGGGCAGGCAGCACCTACGCTCCTAGCACCTCCTTGCAGAGCAGCAGTTAGGACAAGCCTGTGCTGCTGTCACATCTGCAGACTGAGGAGATGCAGAGCCCAAGAGGAGGGCGAATGGGCAGGGTGAGGGCTCTTCCCTGCCCAGCCTGTGCTATCACTCCTGCCCCAGGTTTGGCCAAGGTGGGAGAGCATCTCAAAGCCTCCGTGAGCTCTCTCTGCTGCTCGCTGGTCAGTCCCCATCCATCAGGCCAAAACAGCTCATGACGAGGGCACAGCAGAGGGCAAGCAGGTTGGCTTGGGCTTTAGGAGGACTCTTCCTCTCCATCTGCTGCAGGCGGGGACATGGAGCACCCAGTGCCACTCACCATCACCAGCCGCCTCCTCTCCTGCTGGCGGCACAAGGCAGGGCTCAGCAGATCAAACATCCTCTCAGGAAACCAGCTCAGGGATGAAACATGACCGTGAAACACCAGTGGTCCCCGAGGCCCAGCTGCACATCCAGCTCTCAGCAGTTAGCCCATAGCACGGCAGCCAAGAGCCTCCCTGACTGTCCCTCTGCAGAAAAGCCATTTCATTTCTGCTAATGGCTACAGAGACCAAGACTCTTCTACAGTGCTCCTTAGAGAACCCCAAGCCTCCTCTTGCAGCTGATGAAGCTGCTTATTTTCAGCTGCTAAAAGGAGTCGATATAAATTATTTGTCCTACAAGCAAGAGCTCCTTTCCCCCTCGGACTACAGCATTTCCTTCCACTCAATCCATCCAAAGAAAACGGGTAACGAGTTCCATTGACACCACTTAGCTGTTTCAAATGTGTTGCAAAGAGACCCCATTTTAGTCTTCTACTCCTCAGCTACCTCCTGGAAAGCTAATCTGAAGCTGATGCCAAAGCTCTGCTTTCCAGAGACAGGGAAGCCCAGCGTCTGAACCCAGGACTCTGGTTCTCACAGGTAGTGCCTTTCTAGGGCCAATGCTCAAAGCACTGGCGACACAAGCAGTTCAGCAGTGAAGGAACCACAGGCTTCACAGGTGAGCCACGTGAGAAGGTGAAAGCAGACCATGCCACACAGAGCCCACGCAGCTCCAGACCCAACAAGTGCAACCCCTCTGCTGGAGGATATAAAAAACCTCCCTTGGTCTGGAGTCAGGCACCCGCTGCACCAGGCACTGCTCGTTTCTGCTGCTTGCTACAGCTCAGACTAGCAGCATCTTCCTGCCGGACCAGATCATGGTCAGCAAAAGAATTCCTAGGAATTTGGGTCAGCTGAACCTTCATTTGGGCATCTACCAATGCTAGGAACAAGCTCTTGCCCATACTGCAGTTTTTGATTAGAGACTGCATGGCCTACAACACCAATGCACCCCAAGACATCTTCCTCTGGCATGAGACATCAGCAAGTGCCACCCCAACACCTACTATTTTAAGCTATTTTAGTAATGAGCAGATCTATTTTTAACCTCCTGTGACGAGCAAACAAGTCTGGGGCTCTTCCCCACACTCCCCCCACTTTTGCCTAGACCAAGCCAACAAGCCCTTGGAAGCCCAGCTCCCATGCACTGAATCCCTTCCCTCTTTGCAAACATGAGACATGGGACAGAGCTCACGATCCAGACAAGAGCAGAATGCCCAACACTTAGAAAAGCATCTGCATCCCAGGATACAGCTAGAAAACACCACACGGACAAGCTGTAAATGAGGAAACTTCATCAAGCCTTAATTTACTGCCAGCAGCACATGCCCTGCTCCTCTGCTGCAGCTCACTTCCCGAAGCTCATAACTCACATGAGATTTGCATGTCCCCAGGGAAGGACTCCAAGGAAAAACTCACCGACTCCGTGCAAACATCGCTGTTCTCAATAACATTGGCATCCCCAGTAGCCCTTCCAATTTCTCTCTCAAGAGATGCCAAGGACTCCTGGGCCTGTAGGGGAGGAACACAGAGAAGACAACAACTAGCAAAGGCTGAAAAAGCAAATTCCTATCTCTTTACGAGCACTAGAGGCAGAGGAAATCATTGTTCTGGGAGGAAATCTGTTTTATGCCAGGCTCACTCAGGGGACCGACGCATTTTTCCTGAGATTGACATGTCTGCTTACAATCTGCATGTTGCATGTCAGCCTGCCGCATCTGAAAGCGATTCTAGGGGGATGCTTTAATAATCATGTTATTAGGTAAAAATTGCACAGCATTTTTTTCCATGTTAGAGTGTAGCACAGGCAGGTCTCCAAAATCCTGATTGCAAATTTGCATTTACACAGATCTGCACGAACCAGAGACATCAGCACAGCTCACTTAACAGCTCAAAGAGCAGTTGGAGGATGACATATGAGCAAAGTGCTGTAAACACCTTATCTCAACAGGTCTCCTTTCACCCTTTCCCAGTGCTTCTGGGACCATTTGTCCCTGACCCAGGACAAGGCTGCCTCCTACCCCAGCCATAGCTCTTCCTTGGCATCCACTCCTTCCCATCCTGCAGGAACCCAAGCTGACCTCCTCCTCACCTGCCCCTTTCTGCCACCTTTCCTTCTAGAGCTACATCGGTGACTTTCTGTCTCAGCTTCTGCTCTTGAAGAAAACAGTTCAGCCTCAGGGATCACCTTTCAAGGCAGGCAAAACGCCACCAAGGCCGGAACCAACCTAGTCAGCAAGTCCATTTATTCAGCATTGACAGGTCTTGGAGTAACCCAAGAGACAGACTTGCTCTAAAAGACAACTAAAAGTTGCTGTTAAAACCAAAGCACTAAGCCTGTTTTAGTAAAACCACCCAACTAGACCCATGCTTCAAATGTTGCTTCCAACACTTACATGCTGTGCTCAGGGCCAAGAAAACAGCATTGCAGAAGGAACAAGGAGGCGTTAAATGATTTGGAGCCAGGCCACAGCTCCTCTGCAGATTCTTATCTATGTTTATCAGTCCTCCCATGATAGGTATTCACTAAGACCTCTCCAGCTTGAAGATTCCCCTTGAAGCACCCACTGAGGAACAGCAGAGGTAACTCCCCTGCCTGCCTCAGCACGGCTGAGTCGAGCTAACTGCAAAGACCTGCAGTGTCCTACGTTAGGGCCAATTTGTAATCACTTGCAAGCAGGCTGGCAGCTTGTAACCCAAACTGCAACCACTGGTTTGAGAATGGATTTAAATGTTCGAGTGTGCAGTGACACGGAGACCCAGGGATGCATTTTTTTCTTTTTAGGTTGCTTTATTTAAGAAATGCTCGGTCAGCCCTAAATCATCACTTACTCTCATTGGCACAAAATTACCATGAACAAGATGGTTTCAAGAAGGATAAAAAGAGCTGTTTGAGACATTTTATTATTTGGGCAGACACAAGTATCTCACATCAGCTCTTCCATCCACAGCCCCAGTCACCTGGGGCAGTTAAGTGGAGCAAAAACCCCACGGGGCAGTCAGCTCAAACTGCTGGAACCCCATTATCCAGGACTGCTAAATCACAACAACTTCTACCATATCTAAGCCTATGACTGTTAGAAGACTGTGTTTACCTTGGGCAAGTCACCAGCAACCTTCTGCCTCTCGTTTTGATCAATTTTGAGTTTCGATAGTGTTTCATTTAACTGTGTTTTCAGCTGTAAAACAGTAAAAGAAGAAGATCAGTTCCCCCTCGCCCACTTTAATCCATCTCCCTTGCGATTAACCCAGTGCACACTGACTGCAGAGGGACTACAATTATTAACAACTACACACACTGGATTAGTCAACAGGTATGATGAGGTTTACAAGGACAGTCAAGGAAGAGAGAGACTCCAACTGTAAAAGTAAATGTAAAGAATGGAAACTACAGAAAAAAAAGACAGGGTTAGCATCAACTTGACTACCAGCGTTTTCAACTTCTGAACTATTGCCAGAAAGAATATAGGCAATTCTGAATATTCTTAAGCCTCTCTAGCATTCCTATCACAAGTGAGTCCAGATTTCAACTTAATTCACAACAAATATGCAGAAATGTAAACTGTCATCTTCCTAATTCAGGCTAAATAGTCACTTTACTGTGGAATAAACTAAAAATTCTACTTGTCATCTTAATAAAGCACCATTTATTACAACATTGACTTAACCAGTCTGCTAATGTCACATCAAGGAATGAATCACTGACAGGGATATATTAAATTGTCGATTGTGTTTAGACTCACTCCAAAAAGTGAAACTATTTCAGGCAAGAGGGGTGAATCCTTCCTACTGGTTGCCCTTAAAATACAGCCTTCCAAAGAAAGGATATAAACATTTTGCAAGAATATTTTGAGGGCTCTTCAACACAGCACACAGAACCAGCCACAGCACTTAAAGTTCGAGCCCCAAACAAGGACATTAACAAGAAGCCTGAGTGCCAGTTTTGTTGGATTTTGTGACTCTGCAGTGCGCCATGCTCTTGTTCACTCTTCCTGCTGTCAATCTGCTTGGGAACCAGCAGGGGATTAAAGAAGCGAACAATAAGCTACTCAGAGTGCTGATTTCCCACTAATTTCACCCCCCTGCATTATAGTTGTCTTAGACTTGGAAGGTTTCCCCCATTGCAGCACCTGGGCTAGTGTGTGCTGGTTTTCTGCAGCTCAGGGAAGCACTGGTGGCTCCTCTGCAGCTCTGTCTTCCCTCCCCATTCACCTTACAAGTTAGAGGGAAATTCTGAAATCCCTTCCTCAGCCTATCACAATTTTGAGCCTACCACAATTTTGAAATCCCTTCCTCAGCCCTCCTGCCTATCACAGAACAGTCATGCAAACTTGCCAGCATTCCCAAGCAGTTTGCAGGCTCACATTCCCACCAGTACAGCACCATCAGACCATGCAGTCAAGCTGCCCTGCTAGGGAGCTTTTCAAGCTTTTGTTATTACAGATATAATAGAGCATTGCTCGTATATTCAAGAGGTTGGCATTTGCTGATTAACTCCAAGATATGTGTTCAATTCCCATTTCTTTTGCTTTCAGAACAAGAGGCTTCAGTCGCTGAGACAGGATGCTAAGCATTGCTATACTAGGCTTACCAAGCATACTAAAACAGGTCACAATCGACCCAAGTTTAAATCAACTATTTTAATGCAGTTAATTAGCAGTGGTTCCCTGGCAAGGCCAGCAGTTCAGCCAGCAGTGACAGGTTGTCCCATCAGCAAGGATGTGGCGGCAAAATAAAAGAGCCTTCCCTGATTCTGGCTCAAAAGCATGAAGCGAGCTTGACTCAACACAAGCAGAGGAAGGACCAGATTTTTCCTGCAGCCTCAAAAAAAAAAAAAAACCCCATGGTATTCTGGAAACATGAGAATTGAAAGGACTCAGACTGTAAACTCACGCATCTCTGGGGCTGGCAACACTTAATTCAACTTCTTGAGAAAGTTGCTTTAGGAACATTAAATGCTAAAGAGCATATCCAGCCAAAATACACCCTGTGTGGTGCATGCTACAACCCAGAACAGTCGTTCTGTCACCTCAAGATGACAACTGCTCAGTGGCTGGACACTCTGAACAAACTTAACGTTGTTTTGGCTGATTTCTGCATGTACAAAGCAGCCAGAAGAGGCTCTCTGCTGTCAGGCTTACATGGACATCAAAGTTGTATCCTCAAAAGCTTTGAGAGCACAGAGGATAATCCTCAAATTGAGCTGATGAGAGCACAACTTCTATTGCCCCAAGGACATTATATTTGCAGCTACACTTGTCTATGCTGTAGAAAACATTGATTTTGAAGAAGTTTCAGGGATGAAAGTCCTAAAGTCCTTTTGGGGGAAAAAAACTCAAGAACCAGACATGCTATTGTTAGGAGCAGAAAGAGACAAATTGTAAAAGTCAGACTACATAAATGATTGCAGTGGACAAAAATATCAAGCTGAAGAGGTTAGCAGAACAGACAGGATTTGAAATAAGTCTCCGCTTCGTAAGTATGCTGGGAGCCTGGTGTGTGCCCAGCGGAGAACAAGCTTCTTACCAAATTTAACTCTTCATTCTGTCTTACTGCTTCAGAATATGAATCATCAAGTTTTTTCTGCAATTCAGTCAACAGATCTTTGAGCTGAAATGAAGTTTAGAGTTTTAGGATTTGTCTCCTTAGGATGCCCACCTTTTTTTCTGCTCAGTTTTTAGTGTGTCAGCCTACCCTGAGGTCACAAGCATTCAAACCCCTCAGCCACAGAGGCTAAGCACTGATTAGTTTGCCAGCTGACTGATAACCAAAAGAAAAAGGACAGGTTTGGTCAATCATGTTTACCTCTCTGACTTCTGAAACATAAGTAGATCGTTCTATTTCTGCCTTTTCTAGTTCACTTTCCAAATGTTCTCTCTCTTTTTTAAGCTAGAAACAGAAAAACAGAGTTAAAAAAGACATTTTCAAAGTCTTTACCTTACAGTATCATTTCTTAATTTATTATTAGCTACAAGTTTGTACCAGATACTCTGTGACATTTAGAGAGCATTTCAAACCTGGCAATTGCACAACACACAGATTTAAACTGGTAGCACTTCAAAAGTAACATGATTTTTGAACATAAAAGAATCAAGCCCAAGATTATCAAAAAGCAGATACATCAAAGTAAACTGATTGGCCTCCCAAACAAAAGGTCCCTCTTTGTAGGGCCTCAGCCTCCAGTGGACAAGTAGTGAAATGTTAAAATAAAATAAAGAATTAAACTAAAAAAAAAAAAAAAAACCAACAACTTCCCAACTTCCTAGGGCTCAGCTTTATCCATCTGCTTCTTGAAACACACCAAAGAAAGTTTCAATTAAACTAGAAACTGTGATATTTGCAAGAGAGAGGTCTCAATATGTACAAATTGTAAAACAGGCTATAAATTTGTGTCCTGAGTTTCAAAGGAAAGCAACACCTGCACGTACAGTTTCAACTTCTTTGATTTCTTCCTTTAACCTCTCTACCTCGTGCTCCAAAGGAATGACCGAAGAGCGTAACTGCAGTTTAAGAAAGAAAAACACATCATTTAATGAGACTGGTCTAAGTCAAACTCTCCCAATGCACGTACACTAACTTCTATGCCTTAAAAAACATTAAGCACAACAAAATCACAGTAAAAAATAAAAACAAGACCTTCAAATAGCTCAATATATTGAGTCCTCATTGTAACATACTCACATCTTTTCTGTCTTTACCCCAATATAGAGTTCTTTAACATTTATTGGGAGCTAGATGACAACTATTTGACATATGAGGACTAAGCTACTTGTCTGTTATTTGCAGCAAGGGAAATATCCTTTATAGTCACTTTACAGTGAAGACAGTCTGCATTCACAAGCTATACATAGCTAAACCCAGCATATTTAGCAACATTAAAGACTACATAAGTGTAGCAGATGGTAGCATATCTATAGTTCAAGAGCTGACAGCCTGTTATAAAGCTCCTCAAAACAAAAGGTTTTTAATTCATCTATATATTTGTTTCAGGCTCATACCCCGGCACCCAAATTTGCAAAGCAGAATTAGTTAAGAAATTTCTTTTAAAACAAACATACAAATCAGTTTGACCTACTTTAACTCCAGATTGGGAAAGAAACATAAAAGGCTTTTCTCCTGCCACTTTTGCTAACAACAGAGCCTTCCCAAAAAGAAAAGCTCTGCAGGCAATTTCAAGTGTAATTAGTTGGCCATAATGGATTTTAAGTGCTAGTTTAGCATCTTCAAAAATACTGCTTATGATTATAGGATATTTAAACCTTACTGCAGAACAGCCTTTATCTCTTCACAAATTGACTTTTTAAAAAGGGCTGGCTAACAAACACAGTTTGAGTTGCCAGGGTCAGAAATATTTGTACTCCTGGGCACAGTAATGCCCAGGAGTCCTGACTCTTGGACTTCCTACCCCACCTGGCATGATTATCATGCACTATTTGCCTGCTTCTTGCATCACCTGCAAAAGTGTGTACCAAGGACTTAACAGAGCAGTTAAAGACCTCAGACCCATGCTGCTTGTTCTCACTTCTCTGAAGATGGAGCTGAAATTACCCACAAATCCAAACATAACCATTCCTTCACTTCTTAGGGTTTATTTTTTAATATATAGAAAGATTTCTCTCAAAAAAGAGCAAAAATCACTGCTCAGCATGAAATTAAGTGTCTCAGCACAAAGTCCTACTGCTACAAAAACAAATATTTTACCCACTGCTGACTGACTTCACCTTTTCATCCACTCAAACACCCTCTGACCTCAAGTGGAAGTGGCTTGGCCATCCCCAAAGACATTTCTTCAGAAATACCTGCTTCAGTTCCTTTTGTGACTCCTCCACTTTTATTTTCCATTTACTCTCTTCCTCTTCCACGCTCCGCTGTAGCCTTTGCAAAATCCCCTCCTAGGAAGAAGGTGCAGTTTGAACACTCGCATCAGAAGCCAGGCATCGGGCAGCCTTGCAGGGTAGGAGTGAGCACGTGTGCTGCTTACCGTCTCTGCCAGCACTGACTTGTACTTCTCACAGTCCAGTTGCAAGAGCGCGTTGAGTCCCTCAGCCTCCTTCAACTTCTGTTCCAGCACCTGCCAAAGGAGAAAAGAGACCAGCAAAGTTACAGCTCAGCTGTCAGATTTGAGCTCTACACTCTAGCTTAGAGTCACAAGGTGTTGTTATTTACATCAGCAGGTTTTCCTTTCCATCCCACGCAAAAACACCAATATCAAGTGCAACTTTGCACTACCCAGTCACGGCCGTCTCACAAGTTACTGCAGTCCCTTGATGACTGCCTGACAACAAACCATATACTTGGAAAGGGAGCGGTGATTTTTATTTCATTAACGTTTTCACAACTTCACAAGGTCCTTCTAGCATTTTCAAATACATTCCTTCCTTACAAGACGCAAATATTTATAAAAGTTTTCTTATCACTTGTTAACTCAAGAGAAGCTCGCAATGCAGTGCACGTTTAGCGCTATAAATCTTGGAAATCATGCTATAAATCTTGGAAATTATGCCATGTACAGGAATCTCTTCATTACTCATGCTTACCTTGACCTCTTCGGATCCTGAGGCTCCTCTCAGATATTCCTTAGCCATTTTCTCAAACCCACACATCCATTCGTTATGACTCTGTTGGGAAATACACTGTTACAAGCAACCTCAATGAATTTATCCTCAGCACATCTGTCTCCCAACTGCAGGATTACGGAAGAGCATTTCAGCACTTGAAATTCCCTGAGCTAACGGACTCCAAGAGTTGTTCATCTAGCAACAAACAAGGCCAAATGGAGCTGACAGCCCACGGGCAGCAATCCAGGAATACAAAGTACAGGAGAGACACAGCTTGCAGGGGCTTGGAGCTACTGAAATACAGTTGGGTCACAAAGGTCCACCTGCAAGTGCTGAGGCTCTACGACAAATATTTGAAGACTTAAAGAAATGTTTTCCAAAAAAACATGAATAGTTCAAGTGGACTTTTTCAGTGGGACTTCAGGGACTTCACCAGGAGGATGGATTGATTAAAAAAAAAAGTCATTTTTCGAGACATCATGACACTAACTTCAGAACACGGAGAATATTTAAGCAGAGTATTCCAAAGTTCTTTAGGGCACATTACAAATCAACTCTGAAGCTGGATTTCTAGGCCCTGCTCACAACAGTCACAACCTAAGCCAGGCAAACATGAGTTTCCCTTCACAAGTCACCGAGAACCCCAAACTGGAAGTCAGGGATCTTCAAAGAGACTCTGGGACAAAATTCACACTTTTGAGCTACATTATCTGCCCAGAGGCAGCAGGGCCCCCCTGGAAAGGCAGCTCAGCAGATACTGGGACAGGAGATGCCCAATGTGCCTGGACAGAGAATCAACACCCAGCAGACTATCTGTTCTTGAAAGTTTATTGCCTTAGAGGCAAGATAACACGGGCAGATGACAGAGATGATAGTGAGGTAAAAAACAAGATAAGGATAACATGGTAGGATGGGGGTGGTTGTTGTTTATAACACTTTCCTTAATGTAACTGTCTGTTCTCAGAGTGAAATTTTGCTGCTGCCAAGTACACACGGAGCCATGAAAATACAATCATTTCCCTCCGTAAATATCTTGGGGCAAAACGGGACTGGTTTAGTGCTGGGGATGCCCAGTGCATCAGGAGCCAGAGGGCTGCTTCTCTTACCACGTTTGAAGGAAGGGACATTTTCGGGAAGAGCTTCTGGAGCAGTTCTCGCGTCTCCATCTCGGCAGCTTCCAAATGCTGCTGCCTCTCCTAAAGCAAGAGAATGGCTCTCATGAAGCTGGGAAACACACTGCACCTGGCAACACCCTCCTCTAGGCCTGAGGTTCAACCTAAAATGTCTTTTTTGAGTGAGAAAGGTTCCACCTTCTCTACATTTGCCAGTAACTTGCTTCAAGAAACGACATTAAATGATTTCAGATTTTGGCCTCCACTTTTTTTTTTCATGCTTTTTTAGCTATCACCTCCAAGCTAGACTGTTCCTACAGGATTTACACCACCGTTTACAATGCAAACTAACCAGTGCCGAGTAGCTGCATTCACATGTCACACCAACCCTTGCACTCAAATACACTGAGCAATATCTCAAAAACAAGAAGTTGGACTGATTAACATTTAAATAATATATACTTTTTCTAAACAAATTTCTGGTAGAAAAAAAGAATCATTATACATCAACATTACTACATTAAAAACAGAATTAAAGTCAAAAGGAAAATTTGTGTCAATGCACATTTGAACCAGGCCAAGAAAGCAATATTGCATCTTATAAATATTACTTTTAAGTGCTTAACAGGGAGACCCTCACATCCTCCTTCCCCAAGCTCGGATGGAATGGGTAGTAATTATTAGAGCTGTGTGACAATCTCCAGCTTTGCTTTGTCATTGCTCTGCAAGCTAAAAAAAAGATCCAGAGAGCCACGAGACACCACAGATCTCTAGTTACTTTGAAATTTTTTTAGCATTAAAAGGGAAGCAGCCCAGGGATGTTTGTTTGCTGTGCTTGTGGCAGAGAGACTTAGATCCCTCCACGCACTCAGGCTCTACGTTTAAATATAGAGAGCTGGGAGCCCATATGTATAAGGCAACCTTCAAGCTACATCCCTCGCTCGTATTTGATTTGCTTTTTATTTAATGTCAGTTTTACTGAGCCTTCTTGCTCTGAGTTCCTCTACTGCAAGAGCCCACAGAGGCATTAGTAGGTTGAGGTGCAGAGATAGAATCAGACAGGACACATCAGGCTGCAGGACTGGGCTACGTGTGTTAGTTTGGGGCAATTCAGGAGGAGCTGTCAGCAAGGGGCTGTTTAATCAAAAGCTTTAGACTGCAAGAGAAAACAGACAAGCGTTTAAGACACAGCAAAAGCAGTTAGACAAATTCTCCAAACACTGGCCTGGGCCGAGAGTGGAGTCTTGGAAAGATCAAGAGCCTTGAAAACACCAACACTTAAGTCCAAGGCAGCGCTCCTCTGCTCCTGGCTACACGACTTGCATTTTAAGGTTATTTTGATGCTTTTTAAATTTTGCACGATGACAATTAGCACCAGATCAGGCTGATAACAAAGACAAGCGCTTTGTGAACAACTCGCTCCCGGTGTCATTTTAACCACCGGGTCTGACAGGTGGTCCAGGTACCTCCAAGGAGGAAAATCACTGCCGTGAAGTTCCTTTACTTTACTGAGAAGTTCCTTGGTTCTTAAATAATGATCTCGTCCCAGTTCCTCATGGGTCCACTACATTTATTCAAGCCCAGAGAAAGCCTGGCAGGTGAAAGCAGGCTGCTCACCAGCACAGCTCCTTCCTAGAGCTCCCCACAAAGAGAAGAGATTCACGACAGCTCTAACAATTATGCAAACGGAAATCAAATCAGCAGGTCCACAAATTAAGGAAAAACAAAAGAAACCTAAAGACGACAGGAAGAAGCAGAGGTGAGAGTATATGAACGATCACTCAGAACAGACTATATTTAAACTGCAGTAAAAGTTAAAACGCCTCCATTTGATTTAAAAAAATAAAACAGCTGCAGATCTGCTTCTAGCTTAACGCATCATTTCTAGCGGTTAGCATTACAACCTTGGCAGTCTTGTTCACTTTGTCCTGCAGCATTTTTTCAGTTGATGCCAATGCTTCCATGGCTTCCCAGTTTTTCTCCCGAAGCTCCTAATCATTTTTAGAAAAAATGATTTCAGTTCAGCCAATATTCAAACTGTTTCCGCTTTTACTTCAGAGATATATTTTGCATTCCATCCCATCATTTGCATTTAAATGCTGGTTACTGCAAGGTGATTTTGCTGGGCAAGAGGACGTACACTAGCAAAAGCAAGAGCGATGCTCAAGAGTTTGAATGAAAAAAAAAGGAGAAGTGCCAATTTCTGCCCAACTGTTCCCCGTATCCAAAACCGATCCAAGGGCCACGGAACTGCCGAGCGCGTCGGAGCAGCGCTCGCAACCCCACACTTTGACTGCACTTGTGAGAAGAAAAGAGGGAAGTGCTCAAAAAGTAGTGAGGAACACAGACACCAAACCACAGATTGCACAACAGAGTGTTAGGCATGTCGCGTTGCAGAACCTGGAATGGCCCCAAGTGCACATGGCAGCGGACAACATTTACGCCTCCGTCCTGGATCCAGCTGCGGAGCTCCTCGTGCCTCAGCTCAGCCCTGCTAAGCCAGGGCTGCCTGGGGAAAGGCCAAGTTGGGGGCCGTGTTTTGCAGTGTTTAACCCCCCCCAGAATTAAAGCGCCGGCTCCCTGGGCAGCGCCTGGAAGGCTGGGGTATGTCGGCAGCGACGAGCGGGACGCCGTCGTGCCGGGCTGTGCTCCCATGTCTTTCTTGGCAAGGTCATCAAACGTGTACGCCACAAGATGCCATCGTGCAAGCTCGCAGTTACTGGCCTGAGCGCCTTCAGGCTGAAAACTCTTTAAAATAAATAAATAAATGAAGGAACTGCCTCAGAGCTGTTATCTAGGAAGGATGGTGGCCTCGTGTGGAGGAGATAACGGGACTTTGATTTTTTTTTTTTTTTCTCTCTCCCCTCAACTCTGAGCCAGCTTCAGGAAAGGACTACTTGGAAACGGCTGCATCTTTTTATTCACTGCACTAGGCATCCAAATCCAAGCACATACCTATACCAGTTCTGCTTCACCACTTTTTCTCCTGCCTAAACTGTAAGTTGTTCCACTGGGGAAAAATGCTTTAAAAACCACCCTGTGGAAAGCTGGGATTTACAGGCATGTTCTGCCTTTAGCAGTGACCAGATTTCTGCTTGCACAATGAAGGGCACTTAAACCTTGCAGTTCCCTGGGAAACGAGCCCATGGGAAGGGCACGTACAGAGTCTGTCTGCCCAGCTCATCAATCTTCCAAGACTACCTAGCCACTTTCCCTCTACTCTAATTCAGCTCTTAAGCTACATTACTTGCTCAAAAGCCCAGAGCAACACACTCTCAATATTTTCCTTCTGTGTTTCTTACACAGTGGGTCTTTTTTTTAAGTCAATGTGGCTTTTTGTGTGCTATTTGCTGGCTTTTGTAGGCTATCAAGAAAAGAAAAATGAGCTAAACTCTCTCTGTTTTAATAATCTCCTCTTAAATGATTTAAGGATGCCATTCTCTCGCCCAGCACAGGTAATGCATTCAGGGGAGGTAATATCACAGCTCTCTGTTGGAAGATACATATTTTGCTTCCAGCTGCAAACAACCTGTATTGCACTGGCAGTGGCCACCATAAAATGAACACTTACTGTCCTTGTCCTTTTCCTGAAAGTGCCTAATTCTGATTTTTCATAATGGGAAGAGCCAGATCTGAGAGGCCTGAAGGCAACATCTCCTCCCATGTCTGCACACACTGATCACAAAACTCAGAACAACCTCCTTTCACCCCCCAAATCTGCCCCTCTTTCCCAGGGAATGGGCATATTTTCAAACAGGGCTCACAAGGCTGAATTAAGTTGTGAGAATCTTCCAGCAAGTCTCCTCACTCACAGGCTAAGCAGCCAGGGAAAAAGCTGGTAAAACTTGGAGCAGGAGGTAGGAGATGCTTATTTACACCCCAGGGAGAAAGCAGAGTGTTCAGGGCACACAATGTGGCAGACAGTTATCAGAAAACTGTTTTCTTAGAAAAATGCCCTAGGCATCTAGCAGGGCTGCACGCACAGATAATTTGTGGGTTTTTTTTTTTTTGTCAGTGAGGGGTAGTGGCGGGGGGTCCTTACGTTGTTCTTTTTCCTCTGTTGCTCAAAAGCATTTCTCTGAGAGGCGAGCTCGCTTTGGAGACTGGTGATTTCTTTCTCCTTCCCTGCAATACTGAATTACCAAAGAGAATCACAAACAAGTGAGGAGACATTTAGGACATTGCAAAAGAAGCAGCAATTCCCTCCCCCTTGGCCCAGGCTAGGACATTTTCTCTTCTAGCAACACATCCTGCTCAAAAGACTCTTCTTGCAGACCTGAGAGCACTGCTTGCTTCCCACCACCCCGAACCACAGGCTGACAGCACGAAGGCTGTTGTAAACCTGCTGTTTGCCCACAACAGGAGTCCGCACACACTTATCAAGGCCATGAAAAGGCACTAAATTCCTTAAGTCAGCCAGTCCAAACTAGCATGAAGTCTCAGGATGAGCACTGCTCACTGGAGGAGAGCATTCGTTTTCTTGTACCTAGGTCACAATTCCTAAATCACTTTTAAGTTACAAGAAAATAACCCAAGTGGGCAAAACGCATGACAGTAGCTATTTGTGCAGCACAGTGTAAGCTGGCAGGCTACAAGCTGCCACACAGATCTGTGCTGCAGTTCAGCTCTGCATTGTACCCCACTTCTACTGCCAAGGAAAGCCTTGAGAAGAGATTCCCACCAGACAGTTCTGTGGTATAAACAAAAATCCTCTACCAGGCTGTGGTTCTAGGAAAAGAGCTTCTTAGTTTTGCTTGGAACCCTAATATCTGACTCTTCAGACAGCTCAGCTGACATGTACCTAAAATTAAACCCAATATGGCTCGCTTACACAGCGAGTACAAAATTTAGAGCAAGTACTGTCTGCTGATGACCACGGTTGATGGTTATTAGCATGAGCAGAACCTGTATACTCAGGTTTTATTAGGTACCAAAGTTTCTGTTTTGTTTTGAAATTCATTTAAGCTTTCCAAGCAATAAGCAAAATGGGGCTTTTGTCTATTGTGTTCGACTTATAGCAGTACTTACACTTGCAGAAGCTCCTCCCTTTGGACAGCCAGGGATGCCTACAAACAGATCAGAAACTCATTAGGAGCACATCAGCAAAGAGTGATCTGCCTGGTTAATCCATCATTGCTGCAACACTAAGTGCAGCCCTGTCCCCCTTCAAGGGAAGGGGCAGAAAAGCCCCACAGGGATGCACTGACTTTAAAGATAAGGATGGAAACACAACAAGCATAAGATATAACACAAGCCTGCAAATCCACACACTAAAGGGAAGCAGGAACAGATATCCAACAGTCAGGAAAGCTGTCTTAAAGCAATTCAGTCCTGAGTTCTTCCTGGATGGCCACAGGCAACACAACTACTAGTCTTCCATGCATCCATCTTGCCAACCCTTTAGCCTTGCTCAGTCACTGTACCTGTTGGCAGTTCTCCTGTTTTAATTCTTGCATTTGAACTTTAAATGATTCATTTTCCTTTTCCACATCCTATTTAAAGAAAAGAAGCAATACTTTCATAAATATTATTTAATAATTTTATTTTTAAAAAGTAATAACATGTACATCCCTACTTGCAACACAAGCTAACTCTATCAAAACTTCACCTGCAACTGTTTTACTTGGTTTGCAATCTCTCTCTCCTTCTCTTCCAGTACAGCTTTCAACTTGTTCATCTGTTCTTCTTTGCCTTTCAACCTGCAGAATTAGTTTTGAAAATAATAAAGAATAAAAATAAAATAAGAATTGAGGCTAAAAAGACGGGCAGATGCTCTAGCTGGCACAGAGCTTTCAGCAGCAGCAAGCAGCTCAGCTTTGTATGCTATCCACAATCATCAGGCACGCAGAGAGCACACACACAGGGAAAAGATGCCATCATGCTACGGCTGTAAACCAAGAAAACTAACCAAAAATACAAGTCAGCTGCGGGAACGTGCAGTGCAAACCTGCTACCTACCTGCTGAGAACTGGCCTGGGACAAGCTAGGCATTTCACATCTTAGAAATGCCGTTAGCCACAACTGACTCATCAGATCCAGAGCAGAAGTGGGAGAGAAGCCCCTGATCTGCCAAGCAAATCCTTCAAACCACCTTGATCTGGGGCATGTGCCAGGGACACAACCTCCCAAAGGTGGCGATACTCGAGGTGTCACAGCCTGGCTACACTGGAGCCCCTTTGGGCAGGCAGCACGTTACAATAAGGGCTGAGGGCCTTTTCTGACACCATCACAGGTATCTTCTGTGATTTAGGGCTGCTGGACAGTCAGATAGAGCAGAGCCAAAAGCAGAGGAAAGCAAAGCAACGTTTTTTCACAAAGCAGGAGCGGGAGAACTGACTATTGCACCTCACAGACCCAAACCAGCAAGCTGTATCTGTTCACCGCTTCACTGGCTCCACCATGCAGAATGTGCCCTGGGCACTCCAAAACACACTCTAAACAAGCTAAGCAGAAGGAAGAAATATCACTAAACACGAGCAGCAGCTTCACTCAATAGCAGAGCCTGAGTGACTGCTTCCTCATGCAAACACCAGACTGTGATTACACAGAGCAGCAGACACGCGGGCTGCCGCACATGCATCACACCAGCAGTTTGCTTTAGCAAAGCCTATAAAATTCCTTAAACCAAGCCCTACGTTCCAATTTAAGCAAAAGGCCAGCACTGAGCACCTTATCAGCAGGCGCTTGGCAAAGAGCAGCTAAGCATACTCACAGGCTCTCCAGGTCCTGGACTTGGGATGCAGCAGGTACCTGGCAAACAAAGAATTCCCAGCCTCACTTGATGGCACAGTAAAGCCATCAAGTTAACAAGTCTTTGCATGATCAGGGACATGACACAAGTTGAAAGAAAACTTTTGGCCTTGGTATTTTTCTTTTATATGTGACTCCCACTACATATTCTGAACTTCGTAACAGGCAGTTTCTCTCCCTCCCACTTTCCCCCTGGGGCAAATACTCCACCCAGAGTAAGAATGCACCTCTGCTTCTCATCTCTTTCGTTGAGAAAATTCTCAAGTGAGCTAAAATACCATCTGATAGGAAGAAAACATTCCACAAAGTTAACAACCAACTGCAAGGATTTCCAGTTGCTTGCTTTCAAGTCCAGTGCAGAAAATCTAGAGCCAAAATACTCCAGGCACTTGCAAATTTAACAGACCAAGGCAGAAGGCAATCAGAAAAACAGCCTGATCTCACCCAGGGAAGAGGTTATATTCAGGATCCATAGGAGGTATCCCAGGGTCCAGAGTCCTTTGGGGACAGTGTAGTGGTTTGGCACAGAGGCACCCAGAGCACAACTGTGTTTTGGACTATGAGCTTCAAACTTTCAGGCCACTGAAGCCACTCATCAACGACAGCATCATCCAAGGTAAAGAACAGTTCCCAGAACATGTTATGTGCATAACATCTGCTTTGGATAAAGACAGCTGAACTAATGGGCTCTTTGCACTGTGGACTATCAATCTAGTCAGGAGGATCTTAAAAATTACTGTGTAGGTTGACGCCAAGGCAAAGCCTTTGAGAGGGCTGGGGGATAAACAACCACCACCCTCCAGTTCAGCTACGCACCCCCGTTTCTGCAGTGCATGTGCTCAGCAGGCCATACCTGTTGGAGCTGTTGCAGGTTCTGTTGTTCTAACTCCTGAACTTTACTGGTTAACTGTGCAATTGTATCTTGCTGACCCTTTGAATAAATAAATAAATGGTGAATTTAGAGCTGCAAGTGCAACTTTTCTGCATTCAGAAATACTCCACAGAGCTTGTATTGCCCTTTAGGATCACAAGGAAGTTTACCTGCAGACATTCTCCTTTCTTGACAATCTCTTTTTCTTTCTCTTCTAATAAGGCCTCCACGGTTTTCACCTGCTTCTCCTTCCCCTTCAACCTGTAGCATTATATGGACACAGACATACAGAGACCCACTCTTATTCACGTGAAAAAAAAAAAAAAGTAAACACAGAATCCTAGACCTTGGTGCATATAAGCAACAAATGCAGCCTGTGTGATGAAAGGCATCACCAAAATTTATCTGCTAAAAATAAATGTGTGAACCTTCTCGCTTCAGCCTGAGTCAGCAGGCCTGAAAGATGCCCTTAATCAATGGTATCAAATGAAAGCATGCAAGTTCTGCTCCAACATGTGCTGCACTGATTCCATACTTGGGTGCTTCCCTTATCTAAATGTATTTCCTCCCTCTTCTCAGTGCAGGGATGATGAGGGACTGACAACTACCATAACTCAAGCTTCATTTATCTATCCAGCTACACTGCAAAGTGATCTGCCCATCGTGCCTTGCCTACATGCTTCCATCCCTACTTCAACTGATGCCATATAGGTGAGATGAGACCCTTGAGGCCACGCAGTGCTTAACTTTGTGGTTTCAAAAGACAGGACCAGAAGGATGATGGCTGTTGTAATAAGGAAGTTTATAATAAAGAAATCTGTTAATAACCTGGCTCACTTGACACTAGAGCTCCCACTAGCTCACTTGATGCTAGAGACATTGGGCAGGAAAATCTTGACCAAGAAGTGCCTGGAGTGGGGCAGTGAGGACTCTTCGGGGCAGATCACACAGACCCACAGGATGGCTGAGGTTGGCAGGGACCCCCAGGGATGGATCATCCAGCGCAGCCCCTGCTCCAGCAGGGACACCCAGAGCACGGGGCACCCGGGCGCATCCAGGCGCCTTGGGAAGATCTGCAGAGCAGGAGCCTCCGCAGCCTCCCTGGGCAGCCTGGGCCAGGGCTCGGGCACCCTCACACCAAACAAGTTCTTCCTCACGGCCACATGGAGCTGCCTGGGCTTCACCTTGTCCCCACTGCCCCTTGTCCTGCCACTGGCCACCACCCAGAAGAGTGTGGCCCCTTTTCTCCCAACATCCTCCCATCAGGTATTCAGACATGTTAACAACTTTACTTACAGTGTCTGGAGTTCTTTGACTTGTGAAGTGATCGACACCTAAAGAAAACAAGCATCACTTCAGTTCAATAGCCATAGCAACACCAAAAAATGCTTTAGGGAAAAACAGAGAAAAAGACGATTGGAAATTATTCCAACAGGCACTATTTGCTACAGTAGTGTGAGCATAAACATGATTTTTTGAGGGAGAACAAATTATGAAGGAATCTATCTCTACCATTTATTCTCTCTCCATTTAAAAGATTTCTTTCCCAGCAAGAAGGGGAACGATGTGAATGGGCACACGAGCAGACCCAGCAGAGCACTGCTCCAGCACAGGAGACTGAGAGAAAAGGGGAAACCAGTGGTAGTCACGTCACTAGCCACGCAGAGCTCAAATCAGAGTGACTGTCTCTAGCCCTTGCACAGGGAAGGGTTTTTTTTGATACTCCTTTTAATAAGGGACATGAATGAGAAAAACAAGATTTAAAGGGGAACATTTCCTTTGAATTTTCTATCAAAGCCTGACAGAGGCCACAGAGCATCTAGCTGCGATTAGAGCTGGTTGCAGCAATGCAACAGTGCAGCAGTGATGGATCTCCAGAGCAGCTCAGTCCAGTTATTCTGGCCCCACTGCATGGCAGGAACTTGCAACATCCCCAGTAACCTCTGGTTTTGCTTGCAGAAGACCAATGAGTGCACATGCACCATCTCTAGAGCAAGGGTCTCAAAGGCAGCTTTTCAGAGCCTTGCAACTCCAAACTATACTTTGCTGCAAGCTCTGTAGCAGTTCCTGGGAAGGAAAATAAAAATATTTCCTCCAGTTCCCAGGAATCTGCCTTAGAGGAAACCCCGAGACAGAAACACATCCTGTGAAGCTTTGCCTAAAAAGGACAAAAGCTTAAACACTAAGGAGAGAAGAAAAATCAGTAGCATGTTAGAACATAACTAGAAAGACAGAAAAAAGGGTAGACAAAAAAAAATCCACACAAACAAGCAAGCGAGTTTCCTGACAGCAGTTGATTAAGCTGCTTGCACCCCAGGCTCCCTAGGGAAATGGGAGTTCCCATGTTTTAGCAGCTAGACAGCAGCAGGCATGCTGCAAAACCCAGCGCTCCTCCACTTTGGCATTCCTGAGAGCAGGGGAGCAGCCCACCCTGCCAGGATCAGCTTTCCTGGCACACGGGAAAGCGAATGGTCTTTGCTCTACTGAATGCAGAAACTGAATGCAGTTTGAGCAAGGAGAGAAGCACCAACAAACGGGGAGACAACTTCAGTATCTGAGGGCCAATGCTGCAGCAGCAGCAATTCCTGCTAAGTCTTCCAAACTAAGAATTCCAAACTTGGGCATCCAGGAGAAGGGGTTTCTGAAGGGCAGCAGTAATTATACTAAATATTTACAGCTTTATATCCAAGTACAGTGTAGCTGTACCATTAAAAAACTCCCTTATCAAAGGACATTCACTAGTGACAAGATACTAGAACAGAAACGAGTGAGCAGCGCATCCAAGGCAAGGCCGTTTCACACTTTTGGCACTGAGTAATTTTACCTGTTTTTCCATCTCAAGCTGGGAATTTCCTACTTCTTCTTTCAGGGCCTCTATTTCCTGTGTCAAAGCCTTTTCAATGACAAAACAGACAGGATTGGACAATGGAAACACAAAAAAACACCACAAAAATGGATGCTACAAATTTGTTATTATAGAATGCAGTGCAGTAACAAATAAATGGTAGTCAATGGCATAGACACAGAAAGGAAACAGTATTGCTCAAGGTGAGTACCTGAACAGTTTTCTCCTTGCTGGCAACTTTGAGGATTTCAGCTTGCAGGAGTTCTTCCACCGATTTTATTTTTCCATCCTTCTCATGGATTCTTAGGAAGAGCAGAGGAACTTTGTTAAACGGCTGAACAAATGAGCTACCCAGGAGTTAATAAATTAGCTTTTAAAAAAAGTTTTTATAAATATATATAATAAATTCTGCTATCAGCAGCAGGTTCCTCTGAGAACCACACTGAGATTCCCACTACTGTAGGTATCATCACTCATTAATTCCAAAACCAGATGCAAAAAGCAAGAAGAACATGTGATGTAGATAGCTTAATTTGTATTTTAGGACAAAAGAAAATGTATCTGTGAACTTTGGAATAATTTGCATTTAACTTTAGCCTTCACTGGGCATTTTAGCAAAATAGGGATTTTTAACTTGAAATTTATACATACATAAAAATACAGTAAACAAGCTCACTTTTATAGTGCTTACTGAAGAAAAACAAATATCTAGCAATTCAGTAATTCCCTGCCTAGTAAAATTCTGGCCTACAGAAGTAGTAGCTTTAAAAAAAAAAAAAAAGATCTAAAAAGGGATTTCAAAGGTATTGATCTAACTTGATGCATTTCCAAAGGGCTGAATTTCCTGCCGCGCACGCACTTCATCCAGTTAAAAGCAAATCATAAGTCATCTCAGGAAAGCAAAACACCCATAGGCACAGAAAAAAGACAGGCAGAAGGAACAACAATTTGAGATTAAATTGCTGCCGTAACTTACACTTTCTGGAGTTCTTCCACCAGTGATTGGAAAGAAACCTGTATAAAAAAAATCCTTAACTTAGAAAAACAGGAGAGAGCAATACAAGCAGTTTACAAGTGTTAAGGGGCAAGTGTTCAGGTTCTTTAGCAGTGGGCAAAGACTGTGTAGCAACCCCAAAATTTTACCTATCTGGCAGTTTATATAAACTATTTCTTTACTGTCTCTATTTCCTGGCAAACCATAGCACCAAGTCTTCAGCAAACTCCTGGAAAACAACCCAAAATCTGCATCATCCTCATCAGGAGAGGCTGAGGCTCAAGGCCAGCATTCAATCAGCTTTAGCACACAACAGGCTTGAAAGGGTTAATGCACAAGCACCATCTGAAGTTTCAAGCAGACCATTACAAGCAAAAGCCAAATTATAGTTTAAAGTGTCTGCAAAAGAAACCTCTCTGCAGGTCCCAGGGCACACTTACTCTTTCAGGGCTAAGCAGCCACTGAAGTCCTCACAGCCTTAGGGGCTATTTGTTTAATCTCTGAGGAAAAGGTGAATTGAAGCTCTTGAACTGTGAACCAGCCGACAATCACAACTGCTTTTTTTGTTCCTCCTCTTTGAATAGACTATAAAAGATGCTCTGAGGGGCATTGTACACTTCTCCACTTCACAGTCATTCTAAGAATATTTATTTATACAGGTTCTCCACTACTGCAGGTGATTTTGTTAGCAAATAAGTGCTCTCCTGAGCTGTCCAAGCAGAGCTGGGTGTCACAAAAGCCATTTTTCAATAGACACAGAGTGCACATCAAAGAATACTACATGGTAGTGTCACTGCAAAGAGAGACATAAACCAAAGGGGGCCAGATCACAGCTGCATGGATGCAAGTTAACTTCAGAAAGCTCAAGGATGCAGAGAAAGCTGATGCTGCATCAGCCTGAGTACCAGCCATGCTTGTTATTTTTGCAAAAAGGTAACTTTCAGCCCTTGCAGCATGTGGCAGACTGAAATCAACCCAGAATCTCAGCCAAACTGGAACCTTTAGATCCACCATATTTGAAAGTTCTGATAAGAAAGTATCTGACAGAAGCAGGAGCTTCCAGACCAATGCTGGAAGAAAACAGGATGCTTTGCCAAAAGGCTTCAAAGACATCTTCACCCTTTTCCTTTGACTTTTGCAACGGCAGCAAAATTCTTTTAGATGTAGTTTAGGTGTAATAAAAGTTTTAGATGAAAAGTACTACCTGCTCTGATTGCTGAATTTGCAGACTTTGAAGTTCTTTTCTCAAGGAGGAATTTTCCGTTAGCAATGCCTTTGAAAACAGACAGACAGATAATGAAACACTCATTTACGGGCATGAGGAAAGAAGTGTTAAGCTTGATGGAAAAAAGCATTTCCCTTAGAACAAGTAATATCTGAAAGCCCAGAAATAAACATCATCAGATGAAGCCAAATTACTCAACAGAAGAGTTATTGTAATGGAAGAGCTCTGAATATCCCCATCGACATCTCAAAGGGGCCTTGAATCTATAGGTAGCTGAAGTGCAGAGAAGCATCAGACTGATGTGCTCAGGTCTATGGCTCTCTAGTATCCAGGCTGCTGCATTTCCTGGCATTTTGCTAACCTCCAGCTTCTCCCCACCTTGCACATAGGGATTCTAGGTAGAGAGCACTCTGTCTTGGCTATGTCCAGTTCAATGGGACTCATTCTCACAAAATTCAGATCCATGAGTTTTTCCATGATTCAAAATCCTCACACTGCCAAGTTATCACATAAGCACCTTTTCTAACAAGAGGTTTATTCCAAATTGGAGCAGATATGGTTCTGCAGATATGTTAGGTTTGTTCTAAGAGAAACCAGATAAAGACTCTAGTAGTATCTTCCCTAAAAAAGACAGACAGAAGCACCAACTGTTCACCATTAATGCTCATACTCAAGTCAGTTTTACTGAAGTTGTTAATATTGTGCCCAGGACGTGACTCTTTCTATGCAAAGGGAATGGTCTCGGATTGCACTGCAGGCACCCAAAGATACACTTTGCACAAGAGCACTTGCTCTCTATTTCACCCCCAAATATAATGCCAGAGATTTTACCTTCAGCTCCTCCTCTTTATTAGCCACCTGTATGAGTCCTGCCTCCAGCAGCTCTTCAACCGTTTTGATTTTATCATCCTTCTCTCTCATACTGAGGAATCAAAGGCACAAATGACACAAAACAGAGTTAACCTTCGAAGGCATTTCAGCTATGAACAGTAAGCTTGCTACCAGAATCAGGTCTCTTGTTTTAGCCCCTGAATCAGAAGAAAAACTTCTTACCTTCTTTCCATTTGCTCCAACATGTCTTTGTTTGCCTATTAAAAAAATATATATATAGGTTGATCATTAATTGAATCAATGCTGGATTGGGATTTCAACAATAGCAATGTCTAGGCAACATCATCTTGCCCAGAAGCTTAGGTACTTAACTACACTAATCCAGAAGGGAAAATTGAAGAGGGAGAAACTAAAGCCTCTAATCTGGATCTTGGAAAAATGCAAAACCCTCAGGAGAGGTACAGATACAGCCTGAATGCCTTTACGATTTGGGACTGACAGACTTCAGGAGTTGCTGTGGGACACAGGATCTCCACAATCCTCATCAGTGCTAAGAAGGCCAAGCACTACGCAGCATCTAATCCCTAGCAGTCAGCTCAAGAACTGGAAAATCTGCCTTCTCTGAGCATTTAGTACTGCAGACAGGATGCCAGACATGCCAGGCCCAGGGGAATAAGTCTGTAAATCTGGTTATCCACCAGAAGGGAATGGGTCCAGACAGAGAGCTGCTCACTAGCAGCACAAGACTGAAAAAAAAATCCTTGCTCTGAAAGTTTCTGGGTTTTTTTTTTCCTTTTTTTCCCCCTCTCTTCTCTCCAGTGCTCCAGGATTTTTTCTCCTCCTACAGTAACATGAAGTCAGGGATGTTCAAAGTTGTTCCAGGCAATGCTTGCAAAGGAGATTGGGCAAAACGATGCAGTAGAGCTCTGAACCTGAACGTCCTGTGTGAGTACCAGTTAGATTCACTGCAGCAAGTGGACCACAGGGGAAAACATGGAAGAGGAGGGAAGGCGTACAGTAAATAATCTTCCCAATTCAAGGGCATTTTCTTTGGCTCCCATTATTGCTACCTACCTACCAGGTTTGAGACCAAAACATTTCATATTTGTTTGAACAGCCCTGACTAGGTCTGTAAGGCAACTATGACTGCCAGTGACCTCTGTGGAAGAGAAACTGCCCTAAAATGCAATGAGATCTGCACCCCAGCTTTTCAAGCAGCTCACCTAGGGCTGCCTTAAGAAAAAAATATATATATACATGTACACTTGAAAAAACAAATGAAGCAGGGAGACGAAGGAGAAAAATCCACACATGACTGTAAGATACTGCATAGGATGTCAGTGAACAGCTGCTGTACCTGCTCAGACAGGAGAGACTGCAGCTTCTGAACTTCAGCTTGCAAAGTTCTGTTTTGATCCTTGAGAACCTGGAAGAAATTTAAGCATAATATCAGTTCAGAATTGCACACCCCAATTACAGCATCTTCCATAAAGGCAACCAGATAATTAAACAGCAGAGAATTGTTCCAGTGATCAGAAGCTGCAAGACTACAGACAGTCCTTCCTCCTCCTTTCTTTTTTTTTTTTTCCCAGTATTAATATCTTTGTCCTTATGTTCCCATGAGACATTCACCTGCTGCCATCTTCATTCCCCAGCCAAGGATCAGACAGTACCAAGTGGAAAATGAAAGTGAAAGGGTTTGGTACAAGTGCAATGCAAGTGAAAGGGCTGCTGCTCCTTGGAAAGGGGGTCTCCAGAGAACACAGTGCTGCCTTTGCTGTTAGCCCAGTTGGCACCAAACCAGCAGCTACCACCACTCCATGGCAGCAATTATGAGTGCAGAAGGTGCTAAGATGCCAGTGGGAAAAAGCAACCTCCACTACACAAAATACCTGGAGAGGACGTGCCATTAAACACCAACAGCTCAGCACTCAGACCAGGAACATTGCTTCCAGCTCTGGAGCAGCTGCTTGCAAAGCTCTTCTCAAGAAAGGAGATGCTCTAAACAGAGAGGCTTAGCAGGACTGGCAATTGCAACCTTGGAAACTTTTAGATCCTGTTAGACATACTTGATCACACCCTCATTTTGGAGAGGGAATGGACCCAATTCCTCACATTGCCCTTCTGGTTCTTTACATGTATTTAAACATTTTGCTAACATTGCTTTCTATTTCCCAAAATTTTTTAGAAGAGCTACTTGATGCATTATGAAAGTAAGAAGCAAAACATAAGATCTATCTTGCCCAGTGCCCAACAAGACAAGCAGGAAGCGGTAGAAAAGGAGAGGATTAAAGGAATCAAATTGTTTTGACTCTGTTTTGATCCCTCTTTCAAATGTATGGAAAGAAAGAAGCAATTTCTCAGGTGGAAGTATTCAGCACAGAGCTGGGCTGGCTCATGTTTGGGATCAAAGTCAGGAGCAGGAAGGGACTAGAGGTGCTCCCAATATTCAAGCCGTGAGTCCGCATGGATTTCCACAGCATCACCGTGATGATGATCTGTGTTCAGCTCCCTACTCACTTCCCACCAACCCGCAGGACTGTCTCCAGGTGATGAGGGGTCATTACTGAGTTGATTTCAGCATTTAACCACCCACAAGATCTCAGAGGTCTCTTCCCATGTAACAGCTACTACAGAGACCACCACTCTGAGGATCTTCAGATTACTCTTCCTATTTTTTAATTTTTTTAAACACTTGGCCTGCCAGTTTAGCACACTCCACCTTGAAAACCCTGCAATTCCTGAGCTGCTGCCCCATTCAAGGTACTGAAGTGCACCACCAATAAAGGGACACCTTTTCCTACACCCCTTTCCAGCTCATTCATACACATCGCCCTGCACATGCCTCATGGAAGGTACAGCCAAGAGTTTCTTTCTGGAAACCAAACATTTAAAGTTCAGCATTACTTCCTATTCTTTAACCAGCAATTAACTGGGGAATCAATCGTCCTTATTATTTTCTACAGCAGCATAGAGGAAACTAAAGGGCCTTGCAAGGAACCCTCATAAAAGGTTTTGGAGAATGCAACTACAACACGCAAACCAAGTCTCTCATTAGTTTGCTGACAGCTTCAAATAGGTTGAGGAAATTCCTGAGCCATAATTTTCTCTAAAAAAACCTACAATGGCACTGCCCTAGCAGGCACCCACCTGCTACCTGCTCAGTTCCTCACTAGCAAACCTACCAGCTTGACACTATGGTGTCTAGACTTAGTGACCTTCCACCAGAACCATCACCAAAGCAGTATTACTTAACACGGGCTTTAAAGGAGTTGAGACAGAAAAAACAGCTTTCTCAGGAAGCAGATCCCTATTTCTAACTCCTATTACATTGGGGGACAGAGCAGAAGGAAGGGACATGTCACTCTGAGCGTGCCATTTGGAAACAAATACCAGCTCCGCTGCACAGAATGCAAGTGTTAGAGCAAAAAGCTTCAGCAATTTAACTGCTACCTTATGAGTGCCAATATGGAAGATGTCAGGAGACAAATAAGCATTTTACACCTATCTTGACAAAATAAAAAGACTGAGACCTGGCAGCATGATAAGCAATGCAACAACAGCTCACACCAAAGCCTTGGAAGTCACATTACAAGGAAGAATGCAGGAAAACTATAATAGCTTTTACTGAACCACCTTCACTTCCAGATTTCAAAGGTCTCACTACACTTGACTTGTGTTGCCACGTTCAGCTGCACAGTCTGCTTCTACTCCTGACATCCCCTGTCGCTTTTGTCTTGTAAATAGAACACTGAAACATAACCTAATTTCTGAAAGCCAATCTTATTTCAAAAATCCCCATTCAATTGTATGAATTGTTCCACAACCTCGGAATTCTAGAAAGCTTACTGCAACTAAGCACAAGGAGAGCCACTCGTGTCTTACCTTAAATTCTTCTTTTGTGTTTGAAATCTGTGCAAGTTCTTCTCGAAGCTGCTCTTCAAGAGTTCTTATTTTATCATCTTTCATGTGAATGCTGAGAAAGCAGAGCAGTTAAACACACATTCTCCTCCAAGTCTTACAACAAGCATCGATTCAAAAGAACATAAGCAAACTGACAGAAGTTGTTTATGAAATGCCAAAGCTATTTATTTACCTTTTCTGCATCCTTTCTAGCTCATGTGCAGCAGCAGCCTAGATATAAAGAGGATTAACATAGACTTAGGATGCATCATGTGATTCAATCAATCCTTCATTCTACAATATTAAAAAGCTAGAACAAGTCATTTGGTCTCTCAGCACATGACTCATCAGCAAGAGCTAAATGGCTAAGCCTGTCTTTACACACATAAAGCCCCAGTATATACCAGCCAAGCAACCAGAAGTAAGGAGGGGGCTTGTAAAGATGCATTTGACAACCAGGAGTATCTCTGAATACAGCACTTCCAATTCCGTGACACGTTGGCCACACAGCTGTAACAGAAGAACTGCATTGCCTTTTGTTATAAAAATATGTTTGTGTCCAAGGGTGTTTCAGGGGGATGGCTATGACCTCTGTATTCAATCACAGTTGTGTTTGCTCTTGTGAAGCATCCTACACTTCTCATGCTTGCAAATCTAAATGAATATGTACCAGAACAGGCCCTCTAACACACAATTTACTTCTGTTTCTTACTGGCTATCGAAGTTACTGATTTGACTAGTGAGGAAGGTAAGAAACAGGCTTCAGGCCAACTGCAAACTCTGTGGAATCACATATGAGCCTGGCTCTGCAACTTCACTACTCAATGGGTTTAAGCTCAGCTGACTGAAACCAATGGATCTGCCCTTGTGCTTAGGAAAAAGATGACAGGAGATGAATGAAATCTTTAATGAATCAAACACCATCTTCTCACCTGTTCATTTGTTAAAGCTTGTAACTTCTGTACTTCTGACTTCAGGGATAAGTTCATAGTCTGCAAGACCTGAAGAAAGAAAGAAACACTTGCATTTTGCAGAGTCAGTATTTCAAGCAAGTCCATTCTTCAATGAGAAGAACTGAGAGTGTGAGAACAACTGAGTGAGTCATCCTTTGCAAGAGCCTAGCATTAATAGCAAGGAAAAGCCTCAAGCTTTCCCATCCCCAGCTTCCCAGCATCAAGTGCAGGTCTTGCTTGGAAGAATCACATGAACAGATTTATAGCCATAGTAGCTGATTCTGGGTGCAAAGAGAGCAGCCTCTCAGGATTCATTTTCCAACGTGCATCTGGTGCCCCTGTATCAGGGCGGGGGTTGATTATACCTTGAGCTCCTCCTCCTTGCTGGTTAAACTGGCATGTTCATTGCTTAATGAGTCCTCCATCTGCTTTATCTGTTTGTCCTTTTCTGCAATCCTGTACAAATGATAAAGAGATGATCAGCAGTACTAAAAGGTCCTGTATAAAGTCTATATGTGAAGTATCAGGTTGAACATTAAATACATGCCAGCCCTCAAATCCAATTTATGACTTGCACTCCTATTGACAGCACTCTGGGTCCCAAAGCCTTCCCATTCATCTGAAATGCTCCCTTTGCCAAGAATGTATGGGATGTTCCCTAGCTCTGAAATGCAACTACCCCATCTCCCAGAGGGAAAAGTCTTCTGGCACAGTGATACAACCCAAAATACCAACATTCCCATGGTCGTGCATATTCCCACACACTGCACTGATCTCCGCATACAGAGAAGATGAACAAGAGACTTTCTGTGCCAGTAAAGCTGCACACAGACTCAAAACCTGAGTCTTCCTTCCTTCCCAGAGCCACGCAAGGAATGGAAACCTGCAGGATGCAGTTTCACAGCCCCCACAAGGGTCTCATAACAGCGTTAAACGCATGGGCAATAACATTTCCTTCTCAAGTCCCTTCCATAGGCGACATCAAGGAAAGGGGGTTTACACCTGGAAGTCAGTAACACCTTCTCAAATACAAGGGGAAAGGAATGCTCACACTTTGTGTAGCTCTTCTGCCAGGACTGAAGCTGAAGTCTGCAGGAAGAAAAAAACAAAATAAATTGCGGAAAGTAAAGCAAGAATTCTCTTCTACTGTAAGCCTGGAATAGCATTTGCAAGATTTGGCTAAAGTTATTCTAAACTGTCACAGGCAAATTCCAAATGTTTCCTGGCTAAGGAACATTTAAAGAGTACAAGCTTCCTTCCCCTTCAGTGTAATAACTGTGAAGAGAAAGCTGAACCATCTTATTTGCCATTTTGCTTTCCATCAAATTCAGACAAGCAATGTGGTTCACGAGCATCAGGCTCCTCCAGACAAAATGCTGCATTCTGCAGACTTTTCACAGCAGTCAACACCAGAATGAACTTTATAAAGCTTTATAAAGAAGTTATTACGAGACATCATTTCTCAACCCCAACATGGAAGAGAAAGGTGTTATAGGGTGGTTACTATAAAAAGTCCAAAGAACCACACATGGCAGACTACCCCACATGCAAAGTGATGGGAAATAAACATTTAAGGCACTGTCATCTACCCTATGAAAAAATGAGTTAATGCCACAGGGACACGTAGATGGATTTCCCCTTCTCCCTCCCTGCACAGAAAACAAAATAGTTGGTATGTAGAAGACTACCAAAGAAAGGGTAGAGGCCAGGAACAGGCCGTACCTGGGCTGCCATCTGCGAATGGAACTGCTGCAGCTGAGCGTTCAAGGCATCGTTCTGCTCTATCAGCTCCTTGGGAGAAGAGCACAAAGAAAAGCAGGCTGAAATCTGCAGCTGGGCAATATTCCCTAGGATGAGCTCTTAGCTGGGATTTAGTAAGGACAACTTTGCAGTTCCTATCAAACATTTTGTGAAGACGTTGCTTTTCTCCCCGCTAAGATCAACCAATTTGACTGCTGGGCAATTTTCCTCACTTGTCTAGACCATTTCAAAGGTCCAAGACCACCCAGAACCTCCCTGCAGCACTGCACAGCACCTCGTTTCATAAACTGCCAGATGATAGGTCGGCACCCAGTTTTCTTGCTCTTTATTCATCTGCAAAGTTTTTTTAGAGCAGCATTTCAAGATAAAGCTGGGTCTCCAGAGGCACAAAGGAGAAGGAAAAAGAACCCAAAACTTAAGAAATTTGAGTATTACCTGCACTTGCATCTGCATAGAGTCCTCTGCAGTTGCTCTCTTTTGCTCAGCCTCCATTAACTGCAATATCCTCTGCTCCAGCTGCTGCTTTGACACCATTGTATCAGTAAGTTTACTGTGCAAGCTCTGGATTTCATTGTCTTTGGCCACAAGCTTATTCTGCACATCTGTAGCGGAAATGTCAGGATTTTAATTCAGAAGCATTTGAACTTGGATGGAATAACTTTTACTCTAAACTTTATACAGGGAAGCTGATTAGAAGTCTTATTCTAGCAAGCTGAGGTTCTGCTCTCGTATCAGCATTCAAAATACTTCGTATAACATCACAGTGTTTCCTCAGGGTGCTGAAACAGCACCAACCTGAGACTGAAGCCACTTAATAATATATATATTTTTTAATACAAAAGGGAAAAGCCAGATCGCTGCAGTTGAATTATTATAGTATTTCACTGGTCATACATGCCTTGTTGTGCTGCCTCCTGTTCCGCTGTTCTTTTCCTGAGATAAGCCTGGATTTCTTCCCATCTTCTCTCCGCTTCCTGCTGCTGGACCTTCATATTGAAAACAATTGATCAAAAGAAGTGCAGTCTTTAATTTATTAAGGAGTATCTCTTCAATGCTATTCCCAAAACATATGTCAATGAAGTAAAATTATTCATTGTTTCCATGAGGACACATCAGAGACATCAAATGCCCTGTAACTCTCCTCCTACTATTCCTCCAGCAATTTAGCCTATTAATTTAGAAGGTAAATTTTGAACAGGATTTCATTGTAGGCTCTTGGCAGGATAGCTTCTGTAATATGAAAATACAAAGTTCCAAATTAACACCACAAGCCAGACTAGTCATGTAACACATAAATCTGCATGTAAATGACACATATAAATGTAATTGTATAAGTATGTATCATTTACATGTATCATATAAATCTGCATTTACAAAAAAATTTCCCAGCCCTAGATAGCAACTCTCCATCTGCAATTGCTTGAGCAGGGAGAACTTCTGGAAACCAGGATTTAGTTACAAACAAAGAGGGGAAGAAAAGAGGAGGAGAAAGAGAAAGCAATGAGCTCTGAACTGGCATTCTCATCTGAAAACAGTGTTTCTCTTTTGAAATGTATTTGAATACAGGAGCCCTTTTCTTTAAAAGAGAGAGAGAGATGCATCCAGGAGTCCCTTTAAGTTTTTCTTTAATTCAAAAGTACCTGAAGCAAGAATGTATTTTGAAGAAAGAGGGTCACACAAGGACAACACTGTCCAGGTAAGTTACTGCAAAGTATCAAACCCAGCTGGAACTGTGTGCTCTCAGAAAAAGTACAAATCATCAACTAAGCTTCTGCAAAGTTATTTTTTCTGGAGCAACTAGTTTTACTTTATAGGGAATTTGTAGCTACTTAAAATATGAACTATTGAATCAGAAGTACTGAATCCCATAGGCTGGGAACAGCAACTACCTGACAGTAAGTATTTGTGCAAATAGAAGAAAGAGATTTAGTGTCCAGGGAAACAGCTAAGCGGATTCACCCGTCTCACAGCCAGCTCTGCCCAGGACAAAAGTTTGGCTCAGAAATAGCCTCAAGAGCAACTCAAGAGGCTGAGGACACAGAAGTCACCTTTAGCTGCGCAACCGCCTGCTCCGCGTTCTTCTTCTGCAGTTCCTCCTGCTGCAGTTTGCTGGTCTTTTCTCCCAGCTCATTCACCAGCCTCGCATAATCCTGGCGCAGTTTGTTCAGCTCAGCCGACTGCCTAAAAATAAAAGTTTCCACAGCTTCAATTACAACTGCTCAAGTAAAATGAGAAGAGTAAAAGGTAGTAACAACCACTTGATAGCAACACCAAATCCTAAATCTGCAGCTAGAGGTCTGCACTGCTTTGTTCACACTGCCTCATCCTAGCACAGGGATGAAGGGATGAAGGTCTGGCCACCACCACTGCACAGCAGCTACAGTCCAGGTCAGAACCACAGGTCAGCAATAAGCCACAAGCATCAGATCCATTTACAGGTTTGTAAGTTAGGGGCATATCCTGGGCAAGTCTTACATAAAAATAAAGAGGTTTAGCAGAAGGAAAGGTTTTGCATTCAAATTCACATCCCATTCCTTTTCCTGGTAAGGATTATCAATCCACTGTTTACTCAGGACTTGATTCCTCCTTGATTACTAACTACAATTCTGTAATATAGAATACAGAAATATAGCTTTTTTTTTACTCCTGCAAAGTTCCAAATTAACACTAGAAGCCAGACTAGCCATGTAATATATAAATGTGCATGTAAGTGACACATATAAATGTAAATGTATAAATATGTATCATTTACATGTATCATAAATCTGCATTTACTAAATGCAGATCCCTCTTTGGACTCTAGCTGGATTTGACTCACCTATTAACTCAGGTATATGATGCACTCTACCACTTAGGGAGAGAAGACATTTGTATAGGAATATTGGAAGACATTGTGCTTAAAACACACAGACACACACTAAATAATTTAACTGCTATCTTAATTTCACCTGAATTAAAGATTTGTTTTTCCCCCAAGAAAACTGTTTAACATCAGGGCACTCCATTCCTACAAATGGGGAAGCCTTTAAAATGAAGATATCGGTACCCTCTTCTAGGTCGCTATGCCAGGCTGCTCCTGCATCTGGACCATCTTTACCTGGACAGCACAGCCAGAAGATACTGGTGCCCCTTTCAAGTCCTGCAGGACTTTGTGAACCTCATGTCCAACACTGATTCCTAAGTTTAGAGCTGCTGGCCTCCCAGGGGACTGGTACCCGCACCCCTCCTAAAGCCACAAGAGGAAGGGGACGTAGGCTGTGAAAAACTACCAATTTTGGCTGAGCTCTTCTACATTTTATGGCACCGTCAGCACCCACTGAAGTGCCAAGAGGCACTGAGCAGTTCTGCAAGCCTCCCAAGGCCAGAGAGCTGCAGCCCTAGGATAATCACAAATTCAGAGACAGCCCTTTAGCTGATGATGAAAACAGAAGGAGCAGAAGCCAGAACAACTCTTTGGGGAAAGTTTAACACACACACAGTTCCAGTTAGCTGCTAACATACTTGCTTTCCATTTGATTGGTAGAGGTACTGACAGCATCTCTCAGGATACCATTCTCCTGCTTCAGGTGGCTTATTTCAGCCTCCATCTGCTCACGAAGCTGCTGGAACTGATGGAGTGAAAAAAAATAATAATCCCATAAAAGATTAAACTAGCAAAAAGCAGAAGTCCCAATAACTGATGATATCACAAAAGTTTAAATAATGAACGCTGAGCTGGATTTCTGGGACAGCTTCACCTCCCTGTGTATGAAGGCAGCAGGTTTTTTAAACAGTACAAAATATTATTTAAGATACTGATTTCTCTCAACTGTATAATTTTACGTAGTCACCAATAACTGGATACCAATATACTTTTAGCGTTTAGTGAAAAAGCTAGTCCATCAAATTACTAGAAGTTTAAAAAGCCTTCAAATGAAACAAAAGAGTTTAACACTAACACCACACAGATTACAGGCTGGGAACTGCCAAAATCTAGTCCTGACCTAATATGCCGCAGCAAGGACTATGAATTAGATCCTTTGTTTAAAGGATAACGTGTTGCTGTTGCACTTGGGGCACAGTTTGAAACCCTGGCAGCCCAGGAGCTTCGGGAACACGAACAAGATGAGCAGACTGGATCAGAAGGAAAGGGGGAGGCTGCACATTCAGGTGACGGTGCAGCTGGGCTCAGCAGCCCTCTGTGAGCAGTGCTCAAGTGCAAGCAGCTCGCAGTGCTTCTTTCTTTCTCCACCTGCAGCAATTTGTGAACACTGCTGACACCAACTCCAAGCCCTCCTTTCATCAAGGGACTGACTCAATGAGAATTTTGTACATAGAAAGTGCAAACAAACACCTGCCTGGTAAGCGCAGCAGAAGGCATCACTAGCACCTGGGGCAACCACGTGCAGTTCAGCACCAACATACATAATACCAAGATGGACTTTTTTTTTTAAATGTTTCCTTTTAATTCCAAGAGAAAAGGGGACACAAGGCCCATGTAACTCGATATTTAAGCTTCAGCCACCCTGCAATGCTTTAACACATCAGCAGGTGGAGCAGAATCAGAGCACGGGTTCCTCCAAAAGTCACCCATTCCTGCCCAAATTTGCTTCAACTGTCCCAGTCAGCTGTAGGACCCCTTCCTTATGCAGTTCCTGTACAGGTTCAAATAGGTCAGTGTCTGCTCCGGACAGAGTAGTTCTGCTCCAAATCCCCAGAAACAGTCCTTGCTGAAGTGCCAGGACATAGCACATGATACAGCTTGGAAGTTCACATTCTAAGTTTGATGCTGAGGCACCTATCTAGGTAAAGAGACTAAAAAAATCAAATCTAAGCACCAGTCTGTTGCCATAAGAGAAGAAATTTTTGGTAGAAAGCTAGGAGCTCAACTTCTGAATGTGATTAAAGTAAAACTTTCTGGAGGTCACTCCAATATAATGTAATCTAGAGAGAACAATAAGGGTCTAAAAGGCCTCAAGCATTTGCCCTTCATATATTTTCAAGGTACTTCTCCATTCAACGATCTTTCCTGTATCACAACTACATTGCCTAATGAGACTTTGTACTAATATTTTAAATCAGATTTAGCTACTCATAAATAATCATCAGTGCTAATGTCTTTCTCAAATTATTTTAATTAGATTTTACATTTTAATAGTGTAACATTTCAGCAGAAGATCATGTAAAGAAAATAACTACATCAGAGCAGGCTGCCTAACATGGGTCTTTCAGACCTAGCCACGTTCCTCTGTGAAAAGACCTGACCATCCTTTTAAACTAAGAAATTGCCATAGACTTTCCAATCTTCATGCCTATGCATCAAACACCCTCAAGGTTTGGGATAACAGGAAAAGCCAATTATCACAGAAACAACACACAAATGTTGCTCCCTTTGCTAGGGTGGATGTTGCCCTGCATTTCAACTCAAATAGCTTGTTAAAGCGTTTTACCTTCATCTTCATCTGCTGAGATTCTTGGTAGCTAACATGTATTTTACTCTGAAAAGTGCCATGCTCCTTTTCTAGCGTGTTGATCCGCTCTCTCATTTTTGCAGTAAGCAAGCTGTTTCTCTCCTTTTCTGCAACCAGCTCCTGGGGAAATAAAAATAAAAAACAGAAAGAAAAGTCATCCACCACTCCCTTGTAACGGTCACACAGCTTTGGGATTAATAAAAAATGAATTTGCCAAATGAAACAGCAATCTTGTTGTCTCATTTTTACTGAGTTTGGCCCCCTTGCAGGAAATCTTAACAACTAAAGCAATAGATATATTGCACAAGGCAGATCTGGATTTTCCTCCCAGATGTGGCAAAATGTAAGAATTCAGGTAAGGGACTTTGACATGACTACAGAGCATTTTAGAGCAAATATCACTTCATAGGGGTTGTAAAGCCAAAGTCAAGGATGGTTTTGTAGTACGAGCCAATAGGCAAACCAAGAGAAACCCTGAATCGCACCAGGATGACACCATAATATAGCTTTCAAATGAAAATATACATTTTTGTGTGGATGAATCATTTATTAGCCAGTAACTCAACCCAGACACTTGAGGAGTGCACAGAGTAGCTCCTCTGCAATATAAATGCATTTGCTGCAGCAAGCAAGAACTAAGTGCAGCTTTCAGTGAGCTCCTATCACAGGGTGAGGTAGTTGTACCAGACGATCTGCAGGTGCCTCTAGCTCCTCAGCACTGGCTTCGTATATTGCCAGGGATTTCTCTAGAAGAGATTCAAAATCACCTACACTAGGAATCAGCCTCTCTGACAGCACAAGGAGCCTTGACAGGTAATTGAAGTGCTCTAAATTATTAGCCTGAACACCTTCCATCTCTTGATAGTTAATTATAGCTTTTTTCCCCCCTCATTTTAATTTAAATAAAAGCTATTCTCTCTTTTTAGATGCAATTTATTTCCTCCAGGAGGCTGTTCCCTCCAGAATGAGATAAGTGACGTGAGTTCCCAAGCCTCTGCTCAGAGTCCTTCAGGAACTTAAGTCACGTTGAAAGTACTAAGTTGCTTTTGAAAATAGAGCATAAATAGTTTGACACAAAACCTTCTCAAAGTTAGTATCATTATACATGCACCTTAGTAACTGCACCAAGAGCAAGGGCACTAGGACACCTTGTCTTTAATCCTTCCACCAGTTCTACCTCACCTACCTGGTGAGGCAGAGCCAGAGCTCCAGGAAAGATTAACTTTCACTTAGCTCTGTTTGGCCAAATACCTCACAGGTCACGCACCTCTTGCTCCCAATCATCCTCTCCGGTTGTCACCTGCAGCAATATCTTTCTATGAACATCTCTGCACCTTCCCATCCCTAAAGTTCCTCCATATCTTTTAAGGATGTCTTCAGAGAAACACATTAGTTACAAAAGCTTTCGTCAGTCCTGTTACGCTTGCTTGATTCTGATGATTTAGTACTAGAGTGACTGAGCTTTTATCTATTTTCTCCCAGCTTTCAGGGAGATTTTTTTTTTTTAAATTTCTCTTTTCTCTTCCTTTCCTCAATCCAAATCACAAAATGATAGAATCACCGAATCCTTAAGGTTGGAAGGGAACCCTAGAGATCATCTAGTCCAACCCCCCTGCACACGCAGGGTCACAGGCTGTGTCCCAGCGGGCTGGGAAGATCTCCAGAGAGGGAGCCTCCACAGCCTCCCTGGGCAGCCTGCGCCAGGGCTCGGGCACCCTCACTGTCAAAAATTCTTCCTTAAGTTCCTGTGGGTGGAACTTTTGGTGCTTCAGTTTGTGGCCATTTCTTCTAGCTCTATCAGTGGCCACCACTGAAAAGAGGCCGCCCCCTCCTCCTCACTGCCTCCCTTGAGGTATCTATAGACAGTGACCAGATCCCCCCTCAGCCTTCTCTTCTCCAGGATGAACAGGCCCAGCTCTCTCAGCCTTTCCTCAAGGGGCAGATGTTCCAGGCCCCTGAGCATCCTCGTAGCCCTGCGCTGGACTCTCTCCAGCAGCTCCACATCCCTCTTGCACTGGGGAGCTCAGTCTCACGATGATCCTGCTGCTTTGCCTCTGCAAGAACCACTGTGCAGTCTAACGCCACTGAATCCACTTGCTCCACAGCCTTCAAACATTCCCTTCGCAGTGCCACATACCCTCCTTTCATGATGCAGATCCCAGCCAGACCTTTTCCTCCTCCTCTCCAAATGACTTGAGTCTCTTCTCCATCAACTTGTGCTGACTTGATCTGACTCCAGATCTCTCAATTCCACCTGCGAGTGCCCTACCCACGCAGTGCCAGCAGCTCACACAACTTACCTCCTTCTCATCTGCTAAGGTTCCTAGGTCTCTCCTCGCTAACCCCCAGCTTCCTGACCACAGCCCATTTGTCCTAAAACACAGCCATCTCTGCCTCTGGATTTGCCAAAACATAAGCAAAACACATCTACTGCAATAGCTCCATAATTACATCTTCTACAGAAGCTGCTTTCCTCTGTCATCTTCACTAAAAGAAGGAAAAGGAAAAATCAAGCTTCATAAACTAGTCTTGACAATGACACATTAGCATCCTTTTAAGTCCAAATCTAGCAGTGATGCAGCTCAAGGGACTAACACAGGCAATCTAAGCTTTCCATAGCTTTCAAGAAGAAAAACGTTGATTTTCATGCCAAGAAGCACACAAGCATGTGAAAGCTAGCATATGCACCAAATCAGAACTGGGACTCCGAAGAGGCGTTTAATATTTGCATCCACGAAACCATGCTCTTCTCGTGAGAAAAAAATAAAGTGTTTGTTTTTTAAACATGCTATGCTTTTGTAAGCTTTTAAAATGAAAAGAACAGTCTCAGCTTAAAAGCTTAAAAGTAAATGATCTGGAAAAACTACCGGGATGTAACTCTGCAAATAGCACTAGTGTCACAAAAAAAAAAAAAACCAAAACACACAGTGCCTGGGTAAGCCTTCGATCTAAAAGATGCCCCTTCTGATTGATACTGGTCTCAGCAAGCCCCCAATTGCCAACTGTTGTCTCCAAAGCCCTCCTCTCTACCCCTCTGCAGACAGATTTGTATTTACCTGGGTTAGCTGCTTGTACTGTTCCTTTGCAACAGCCGCCTCCTCCTTCACAGCAGCCAGCATTTTCTCTTTCTCCTGGAGCTGGTGGAGAGCTGCAGCCGACTCGGCCTTGCTGGCCTGCAGCAAAAGCACAATGAAATGGTCATATCCCCTGAACGGACTCAAATAGGGCACTAAGAGGCAGCAGGGAAACTTGGAAAGCTGATCCACACCCCCCGCCTGCCCCCTGAGCGTTTGCCCACGTGGCATAACACGGCACCACTGCTACCAAATTCTGCTAATGGATCTTGCAGGGCCCATTTCATTAGGTCTGGAAATGCATTTTTAAGTGCTCTAAAAGCAATTAAGAGAATAAACGAGCTCTTAAGGTGCATCCGCCTTCCAAGGCGGGTAGTTTGTTGGCACTGGGCAAGAGAGAACTGCCATTAAGAGGAATAAAGGCAAAGTTAGAGATGTGCTGAATCACTAAGTAACTGAGATTAGAAGGGACCTCCAGGATGAGCTGGTCCATGCTCAAAGCAGGCCCAGTCTGGATAACAACAGACTTAACCTCCTGAAATCTCTTGCCACAGAGACAAGGGTGCTGATGTGGTATGTCCCTCCATCTGCCGATGCTGACAGCACTTGCCAGAAGTTTTAATTTAATTACACACATACAAAGGCTGTTATTCTGAATAAAACAGGCAACAGAATTGCAATGGCACCACTATTAGAATAACTGAAATAGGGGTCCAGAGAGACTGTGAAGTCTCCATCCTTGCAGGTTTTCAAGATCTGCCTGAATAAAACTCTGATAGCAACTTAGTCTGAATTCAGCACTGACTGTTTTGAGCACTGGGCTGAATTATATCCAGAAGCCCCTGAATTATCACATATTACACAATATGCTATTCACAGAATCAACATATATTTTCTTCTGTATTTCTGTTCCGCTACCATATCCATAGAAGAACAAAGCGCAAGATCTCAAGTGTGGCCAATAAGATGTTTTAAGCACATAGGGGCAATCAAAAGAAAGACTTATAAAAGATACTGGTGATCAGAATTCTTCTGAAAGTGCAAAATAGGAACAAGAATTAAAAAATAAAAAGTCAAGCATTGAGACAGTTTGTCTAGAAAGTTTGTGCAGTTTCAACCCATAAAGACTTTTAAGGTCTTGGGCCATCTTGCCTGACCTTATAGCAGGTGGTGTTTTGAGTAGGAGGGTGAACAAGAGATCTCTTGGGGTCCCTATCTATCCAAGCTACCTTGTGAGCCTATGAAAAATGTCCAAAGACGGCCAAGGACCTGACTCTATAGCCTTACAAGGCAGAAATTCTTGCACGACACAGAATTAGCTGGGAGAACTCAAAGAAGTTGGTTCTTTTTTCTCCTTATTTCCTACAACAGTTAATCCTTTTTACACATTTGTACAAGACAACTCCCAAGGAAGTCACCAGATTGACTGTTGCTGGCTGTGTTACGTTATGGTGACACAGGGGAAGGCCACATCTCATGCCTGACACTCCATGGCTTCATCTACTCCTTCTGAGAGGGTGGAAAGCCATCAGTCTGTCTAGCCAACCACTGGGATGACACTACACAGGTAGTAGTGTACTACTACCTGTACATACTGTAGATGGCACTACACAGGTATGTGACAACTGCTTTCTGCACGTGAAGCAAGTACAAAACTGGACGAAATCTTCCAAAGACAGAATGCAGAAATCACAATGACACTTTGCTATGGCTAATTTGACAGCGTCTCCTGCAATTTCTGCTTATTTAATGCTCTTTTCCCCATAGTTATTCACCTTTTGTAAGACATCTTGAATTGCAGTGGACTTTTCCTTCAGCACCTCCACCACACAACGGGCCTCATCGTCAGTGAGGATCATATTCTTCATGGTCATTACGAAGTCTTTAAATTTTACTTCAGCATTTTCTGCAAAACAAAAGTGGGGATTTTCACATTGGAATGCAAACGGAATCATTTATTTTGCCTCAAAATAGCATGTGATAGCACATCATTATGTGTAACATTTTAGTTTGAAACGCCAAGAAGCAAGAGGCCATGAACATTCAGCAAAAACAACATAACCTAAGATTTAAAGCTGATAACAAACTGTCAGCTGACAATTTGGGGAATAATAATCCCACCACTTTGTTTTTACAGTTGGTAACATTTATAATGTCAATAGCAAGAAGACAAAGAATAACGCAGGGGGGTTGGGGGTTTTTTTGTTTTGTTTTTTAGAAAAATGAATATGAAAAGACATTAGGAAGAAATTTTCAAGTTATGACTATAATTTAAACTGAGCTCCCAATTTAAAGGAAAGCCTGGCTCCATAAGCAATATGCAAATAACAAGGGAAAGCATTTAAGAAGTGACACATTGAAAATGATGATGTATGGAAACAGAAAAATACCCCAGTCTAAGGCTGGAAATTAATTGCTGTCAAAGGAGTTGGAGTAGACAAATTTATTAGGAAGATCCATCTTAACTGCAGACTCTGTAAGTGTTTAGAAAGACGAAAGGCTGAACACGAATCAACTCAACTACTTGTTCTTACAGGAGCAAAAACCTACTTAAAAAAAGCACAGCTACACTTAGGCAAGTCATTAGGTGGCCCTCTAACTTAAGCAAATGGAAGCACAAGACTCCTGCTACCTCTGTCAAATAAATACTCACCAGCACACAAAAAAATATATCATGAGACTTCTAGAAGTTGAGCATAACAGTGGTGTTTGGTTCAGATAAAAAAAGGGTATCCTGAAGATGACAGAGAAGCTTTCTCACCACTAAGGGTGTCATGAAGACCAAGTCTCAAAGCAAACCCACATCTCTACAGAATTTGCAGAACGAACGAAGCACAATTGAGCAGAAACGCTGGTGTTGTTAAATCCTTAAGAGCAACTCCCCAGCATAAGAGCGAGGCCCTGAATTATGGAGTTCAAAGAGGGAGGAGGGAAGACGGTGAGAAATTCCAGCACCATCTCCTAGCACCAAACCCAAATGGGTGTTGGCCACAGACTTCTGCACTGATGCAGTTACCAGGAAAATGCCCAAATGCTACCAAGCCAAATCCTACTTAGCTGGAAGCCAACAGGACCTTGGTGTAGAACAACCTGCGCTTTGTGCTCCCTGAACTCAGGAAGAACTTTGCCCTTGCAACCAAGAGGCTTACAGTTAGGATAGGGAAAAGATTTCTATATCGGGAGGGCAAATCCCAGCTGATACAGAAGAATTAGGAGCTCATCTAGAAGGTTACAGCTTGCAAAGCAAATGAGAAGGGACGGGTGCACACGGGAGGCTCTGACCGCACGCAGCCATGCGAGCTAGATGCACAAGAACGGCCTCAGGCAGGGGAGCCCAGTCTAGGTACCACACAGAGCTGCCAGGGAGCTTTTGAGTGGGCATTTAAGAAAAAAAACAGCTCTGAAAACCATTCTACCAAACAGGGCAGTGAGCAGCCAGGCAGACGACGTTTGAAAGTCAATGCTCTGCACTAGCCTGGAAGAAAAGGTAAAATAAAAACTTGAATAAATCGCTGCTTCAGTCGGTGACTTGGACTCCCCACTGCAACTGCCACACCTGTGAGGGTCTTGTCTTGTAGCTTCATAAGTCTGGCATACTTTTGTTGAAAATGTTTACAATTTTACAAATCTAGGCCTCCATATGAGATATGAAGGAAGCTGCCATGTCCCAACCAATTCCAATTGTGTCAAAAGGAAGATCCGAAGTCTTGGGGACTGCCAGAGTTCTCATCCATGGGCAACGAGCCTCAGATCCATGTGCTGCATGCAGGTTACATGTTAGCTGGTTTGCCCAAGGGGGCTTTGCTGCTGTGACACCAAAATTCTCTGCTTTGGAGCCTATCACTGTCCTTGATACCTGAATTACCTACAGTGAAATAGCCCACGTGCATCGGCGTGGCCCGCAATCAGGGACACAAAAGCTGACAGTCAGTATTAAAGGGGTTCAGAAAGAGCAAAGCCCTTTTCACCGTGTCTGTGACAAGGGAGAAAGGAGCACAGATAAGCCAGAACTGTGTCTTGCAGTCATAAATATTTTCCCAAAATCACAAATCCCAAGTGCTCTGTGTCTTGTCCATCCATTACCTTTATCAGTTTCATTCTTCAGTTTCTTGCTGCTGCTCTTCTGGATCCCTTCATTTATATTTTGTTTTGCTATTTCCACTGCTTCTCTCTTTTCCAAAGCGCTGCCATCAGAATTATCCATCAAAGGAATATAAGTAGTTGGTTGAATAAGAGGTTCATCCACCAAAGCTGCAACAGAAAAGTCCAAAGGATGGGTTAGAGTTATTTAATAATTAACCTCAACATTTCAAAATGCTGCATAATGCATCAGAGCTGGATTAAAACATTCTAACCTCAGTAGTTAGGTTTTTATACTCATTTCTATTATACTTCTCAGCTTAACTCATTGAAGCTCTTCAAGTAAGTTCATTAAATGAAGGTCTCCAATGCACAGTAATTTAATAGCTTCAATTAAACTTACATTTTCAAAGTAGTCTTTCAGCATACTAAAAAGAAACAGGGAAGAAACTTTACATTTTGACCTTCATTTCACTTGAATGAAAAGAAATGCATGTAGCATCCACAAGACTGGTTTACTTGTAGCTGCATACAAAATAACTGCAGCAGCTCTGAAGAACGAGCACAGCAAAGCCTCCTTCCACTCTCCTGTTCCAGGCTGGCCTCGTGGTGGAGGCAGCAGTCAAGCTCACTTCATTAATGAAGATATCTCATGTGTCAGAGCTGGCTTAAGGCATCATTAACATTCAGAGACACCCCCCGGGTACTGACTGGTCCTGGGTCTCCATTCACGTCGCGCTGTATAAGCACTGGGTGAGAAACAGCCCCTGCCCAAAGGGCTTTTCAGCCTCTGTGGCTGAGACAAAAGCAGGGGAGGGAAGAGGAAGGAGCAGCAGGCTCGGGATGAGCCAGGGCAGCAGCAGCACTGGGAAAGGCAGCGCTGTTCAAGCTGCTGGTCTGCACTGCTTGCTGCCTACAAGCTGATCTAAAGAGCACCACAGGCCATAGGACCTTGGATGTCAACTACTAGACCCTCTCTTAAGTAGCCAGCAAACACCTGCTGTCACCTGGCAGAGAACTGCAGAGAAGGTGCAGAGAACTCTCCTCTAGCAGAGGTTTCCTTCATCTCCTCCACTTATCATGCCCATTTTTGTCCCTCCTCTCCTTAATGTCATCTCTATCTTCACTTTCTCCAGTTTTCCCAAAGCACATGTAGTAGCAGTGTGAGCCTTTAGAGGTATCAGTAACACCTGGAAGATGTGCAGCACTTGGCTATTCTGGATGCCCACTACAGCTACCTTTCCTCTGTATTTACACAAATGCCTTTAGAGCAAAGCAGATTTTATTCAAATAAACCAACAAGCTGTTCCTGTGCAGCACTGAGAGTGTAACTTTAGCACTGTAAAAACATTCGAGTCGCCCACAAACAGACAAGCCCATGGTGCACAAAATGATCCCTGAAGAAAGGACACTGAAATATGCCCTTGTCAAAGGCCAGCAAGAGGTACATCAGGGAAAACACAGGGATGTCCACGAGAGACAGTTACAAACTAGTTTCCCCATTACTGCATTTCTTTCTTGAGTTTAGAGAGGTTAACAAGGTGGCCTCAGAGAGCTCCGCAGCAAAGCTCTTCCCAAAGGCCGGGGGACAAGAGCTGTCATTGTGGCAGGACCGAAACGCAGGGGCAGAGTGAGCCAAGAGGAGAGGAGAAACAACATCTTGGCAGGGAGCGAGGGATGAGGAACAGTAACGGCCTTGACGGTGAAGATGAGCAGCGTGTTTTGGGGCAACAGAGAGCAAACAAAAGGACAATAAGAGAGGAACGTGGTCAAAGCAACCGGCTAGGAAAGGGCAGCCTTGTTTTGAGCAGATGACTGCTGCGCTTACAGACGTGCCCCGCTCGCAGCATAAGCTGAACGGGCTCCAAATTGCTCCGAGTCATAACAACATATTATGCCTTGATCTAAGCGAGGATGTTTGGAACCCAAGGCTCAGAAAGATTTACAAGGTCATCATACACTCATAGGAGCAAGTGTTTCATAAAACAAAGAACAGCATCTCAGGTGGAGAGAATTATTAAGACACCCCTCCTACCTGAAATTCCTGCATTTTCAAATTAAAAATGTTTTTTTATATGACATATTCTCCCACCCCAAAGAAAGAGAAAGTAAGGTACAGGCAGCACAAAACTTTAATAGAGAGGCTTGTTTGAATTAACAAATGGCTCTCAGGATTCTCACCATTATCAATTTTCTGTTTCTTTGCTGAGGTTTTCTTCTTTCCCGAGACATTTTCTTGCTTTATCTCTTGGTGGAGCAGCATCGGGTCTTGCTTTTTGGCAGGAGACGGAACGGAATCTGCCTTAGCATCTTGATCATCTGTAACAGAAAATTAAGACAATATGCTCTGCTGTATATTCTCATCATCATTGTTAGAGAATGCAGCAAATTTGTAATAATCAGTGAAAAACCCTCCCAGAGGAAAAAAAAAATCTCATGTATATTAACCAGAACAGTATTTTAAATATGTACACACACACAAACACATACATTTCCCATATTAAATGGCAGCCCAAAGCAATAGAGAAGTTTAGCAGGGTCAAGCAGATCAAGGGCCACTACAGTTAGTGTTTTGACAGATGAGGAATTCTACACACAAGCAGATCGTAGAGCAGTGGAACTAATGATTTAACAAATCCAATCCAGGCTTTACTGCAGAGTGGATAGCATGGGTCACATACATTAGTTTCTCATTTGCAGAAAGTATTTCCCTCCCATCATGAACACACTTGAACAATTTGCACACACCCCCAATAAATACTGGGACTGCGAGAAGCAGAAAATACGTGTTCCCCATTCGAGAACTGTTCTTTTAAAAAGTTATTGTTACTAGCCAGAGATTTTTCGATTGTTTTGGATAGCATAATACGCTATTACAATATGTAATATTCTTGTCAGAGCTGACCACACACAATACAGGGTTATGGCATCGGCTCCTGTAATCCAAGGAGAGGAGTCAGTTGTGGCTGCCCTCAGAGCAGCGCTTGCAGGCCACATTTTAACCACACCACAGAGATTTGGAAGAGAACGCCCATGATTTGGCACTTTTGATAGTGGTGGGTGGGTCTTTCTCTCAAGAGAAAAAAAAAATGCACCACATCAGGCAGCAGTGTCTTTTTCCTCACTCCTTCTAGCAACTCTGTGTTTGCTCCTTAGAAAGAGCACCTGTAAATACTCTGCTTTTATTTCAGAACATATATCTGTTAAAAATGTATCTCTCTGTTCTTCTCTGGATGCTCCCTTTTACTGAGGATATGACCAAAGCAGCCAAATGACACTCTGACATGACTGGCCATCCCTGCAAGGCTGGATCAACCAGTTACAGTGGCTCCATCCATTCCTTCCCAGCATCACTTCTATTCAATTTTAAGGGTACTGTAGGCGGGAAGCAACTGTAAATACTTCTTCCCACTCACCCTGCCACCAAACATCTCCTTTTACATTAAACCTGCACTTAAACAGTAATTATTTTGCACGCTCTGCTGCGGGGTTTTCTAGATGTCTTTCCTTATCAGAGCAACCGTTCTCCTACGAGCTCCACTTTGTCATGGCTTGCCATCAGAATGCAAGCAGCAAACAGTTAACGACTTCTCCAAGCTAATCAAAATTTTAACAGCTTGCGAGCAAAGTAGACAAACCACACAGCAAAGCAGAGATAAGAGCCACTCTCTTTCCCTCCACAGCCTTTGGGAGAAGAAAGCAAGCACGGGAGGTGGAAAAAACAGAACAGTGCTGCCAGATGAAGACAGGAAAAAAAGCAAAAGCTCTGTAATTAAACAGAAAAAAAAAAGTTAGAAGTGAGCTTTGCCCATACAGCTCAGGTAGGACAGTTCTGAGAAAGAGACACTCTGTGGCCTTGCCAAAAGCAGAACACAGTTTTGGCGTTCTGTGCAAAAAGCGTATGCAACAGGAGATACCCATGCCGTTTTTCTGCTTCTTCTGCCCAGGTTTCTTCTTAGCTGCTGTTGATTCAGCTGGTGGAGTGGGCTGTTTTGTAACAGGGACTGGTTCTACTTTCTTGCCTGAAGACTTGGATCCCTCCGAATCCTTCGTTACATGATCATCTTGAGGTGCCTTGTGCTTCTTGTCCTTCTTCTTGCGTTCCCTCACGCCGCTGGACGCTTCGGTCACGCTCAGGGCAACAGGAACTACGTGTTCTTCATCCGTACTCAGGGCGTCAGAGAGCTTCAAGTCCCGAGGAGTACTTTCAGAATCAGATTCGTGGATGTTCCCATTCTGAGCTTCTTTCTTCTTGTTCTTCTTCTTCTCCGTTTTCTTCTTATCGGTCTTGGCAGGTGGAAACTTTTGGTCCCGTTTCTGCTTCGCGAGGACTTCATCATACAGCGTTTCTTTCATGAAGAGCCAGAAGAAGAGGAAGATGACTGTAATCACCACAGAAGGGATGAGGATGATGAAGTAGGTAGACTCGTAAAACTCCATTGTGCTTTTCCCTTAGCTATGCTTTAAAAAAAAAAAAAAAAAAAANAAAAAAAAAAAAAAAAAAAAACTATGGGGGGAAAAAGAGAAAAAAATAATAATTAGTCTTCTGACCAGGCTTTCAAGATCTCCCCCACACACACTTATCATAATAAACGAGGCTTTGACATTACTGCTTTAGGGAAGCATTAAATGGCTTTAACATAATTATTAACTAAATCAATCAGGTAATAACTTCTGCAGCCATTTATCATTTGCTTAGAAGTTGTTAAGGGGCATAGGAAGGACCCGTAGTCTGAAACACCGATAGTCTTGAAGGAGGCTGGTTTTCCTCCCTTTCCTTAGTCCTTCCCTTCCCGGGGGAATTTCATAAAGCTACAGCTTTTGAAATCACAAACACACTGGACAGCACTTTAGGAAGCTGTGAAATAGGGACCAGTCCATGCTTTGCAATCGTGTCCTTGTACCATGAATTACACAGCATGAATTAGGATTTTATTTTTTTATCTTGCCAAAAGGCCACATTTCAGCTTCCTTTTGCTTCGCAATTTATAAAAGTTTCAGAAGTGACACAAAGGGAAGAAGGGGAGTCCAACATTTTAGTCAATCCTAAAGACTTGGATATTTCCAAAAACGTTTTTTGAAGTCCAGTGCCCAACTTTGAGGATTCCATACATTTACAGCATGTAACAGCACATAATTTCAGGGCACCAGGAGACCACATGAAACCAGGACAACTTGCTGAAACACTAAGCTTAGAGCACTAGATAACAACAGTAAAAATAAATACTAAAAAAGCAGGGATCAGAGTTTTGGGGTCAAGACTTGACAAGTTCCCCCATGTCACAACTGACAACTCCAAACAGCCTTAATAGGAAAAATACACAAATAGACCTAGATGTGCAAGGAAAGAATTCAGATCCTCTCTAGACCATTTGATCCAAGGAAAAAACACACACTTGGTAAAAATCAAGACCAGAATTCCAATTAGTGTGATTAAAGATTGTGGGAAGCTGAGTCTTCCACAGCACCCCCCAATACTGGGAACATGCAGGAAGGTCTCCAAGAACAAGCTCCTCCATGACCTGCAGCACCAGTGACTCAAGGAATGGTTACACATCAGTTTGTCCTGCTGCTGCTCCACAAAGAGCTTCCAGAAGAGCTTTGCACAGGGATAAGGGGATGACTTCAAAGGAGTAGAGGGAATGACCTCTCAGTTTAAAACAGCATCACTTGGAGTATTCCCAGCGCAGCTTAATAGAAGGAAGGGAGCACCTCACTGGTCTCTCTGCATCTCCGCATGCCAGGAAGGCCACCAACTCTTTTGGGCTGCACTTGCAGCAGGATAAAACAAACTCATTTTATCTGCAGGTGCCCCAAAAAGAGAGAACCTGCACCCAAAAAGCCAAGTTCAGACCTCCCAGACCAAATGTGGCTACGGAGAGCCCAGAAGCAGAACGTCCATGTGCCCAGAGGTGCAGGCCCCCCACACCTCTTCGACTGCTCTCAAATACCTGTGTTAAACCTGTGTGATTTTTACATCACCTCCAGGACAGGCCAGAACCTGCTACCAGGAACCAGGACGGGACACGTCACGGCTCAGAGCCCGGCTCTAACTCAAGAGGAAGAAGCTGTAACAGGCAATGGCTTCTAACAGAGAAACATTACTGAAATAATAAATGTACACATTGTGCAAAAGCAAGAGGTGAGAACTCTACTTTGGCTATTAAATTACCAAAATAAGCACCAACTTATCAATACACTAATAATTCAGTTGTCTTAACACTGAGTCCCCCCCCCCCAATTTAGGTTTATTTTCAGCACATACAGGGCTCACCAAGAAGGGTCATGGTGAGAACTAGTTGCAGCACAGAAGGTTTCAGCAGGGCTGAATGGGGTTGGTCTGTTTGGGAGAAAAGCTTAAGGGCTTTAAAGGCGGAGTTTTCCAAATGATTAATGACGGCTTCTTGGTTAAACCAACTTCCCGTAGTGCTCAATGACCTAATGCTGGTTATCGCTTGAAGGAAGCAGATCTTGAGAAATCGGCCTCTGCCAAAGTCAACAATGAGTGCTCGGGGGAGAAGCTAATCCCCAAAGTAAACACGTCATTAAGGTGCCCACTATACTTCATTACTGCTTCCCCGCTAAGGGAATGCGTCCCCCTCCGCCTGCACGAGGCCGGTGGTCCCTGTTGCTCTCCCTCCTCCACCCCCTGGTTCTCCCTCCCGTTTTCCCGTCCCCGCCGGGCCTCCCCTCCCTGCACTTTCCTCCACTTGTGCAATGACTCGTTTGCAATTCCCTGGAACCGGGAAAATAAAGTGCCCCAAACGATGCGGCCCGGCAGCTTGGCACACTCAGGTTCCTGGTTGCATCAGCCCTGCAGATCCCCCCTCGTCATCTCCCCTTTAAGAAAAGGGGGACACCAGCCTTCAACTGTCCTTAAATGCTTTAACCAGACCTCAAAAATTCCCCGGAAGTCAGAACTAAAATATCTCTTCCCAGAAAGCTTGCATTCTATTTGCCAAATGGATATATATGGAAAAGCTAGGAATTTTGGAATATCTGAATACAAGCATAGAGAGAAAAAAAAACAGATATATCTATATATGCTACATATTTAGAGTTAGGGATTCATCTCCCTAAGTTATTGCTCCTTGTTCCTCACTTATTCGGAGCAAAAGACAAGCAAGAGCGAGGCATCCACCACAAACACCCTCACCGAGGGCTGCAGAATCCATCCCTGAAGTCCAAAAGGGAATTGAGCCGATACACGACCAGCCAAACTGTCTTGCAAGGAAGCACAGTTCCAAATATATTAAGTAAAAGATGCAAGCAGAGCTGAGAAGTGCGTGCTGCAAACAGGAACGCCGAGCTGAAGGCAACGCTTTAGTTTCCCACCACGACCCTGCACGACGAACGGGTTTAAAATTCCCTTCATTGAAAAGTCCCTTTCGTCCCCAGGGTCCCACCACTGGCTCCTAAGTGGAGCAGGGGCCTGAGGGCCATTGCCATCAGGCAGCCCTTATCCTTGTCCCTTATTATAAGGGACATCCCTGCCACGGCCCACGCTGTCCTCTGGCTATGCACAAAAACCAACTCAGTTCCTCTTTCTACTTCCCTATGGGTTGACCAAACTTGTAGAGAAAAAAAAAACAGGAAAAAGAAATGACCTACGTGGGCAGAGGGGGAAGCTTCTTTTCTTAATGCAGTGGAAAGTGAATGTTGAGTTAAAACCCTTCACCTGCCTCCTTAGATTTCCCTTTGCTGCTCCTCCCATTCCTATCAGCTCCAGCAACATGGGCCGCCCTCGCGGAGGTAACGCTGCTCTTCCCCAGGGAAGATTTTTAATTTAGCAAGATTTTAAGCTTAGCAAGATTTTAAGCCTCGTAGTAGTTAACTTCTTGCTGTTCACCTGTATCAAATAATCTACCTGGAAAAAAGCAACAGAAGCAGCATCCTATAGATGTTCAGGATGGCAAGGCAAGCCAGCCTGTCCACCCAATGCTTGTGTCATCACCCCCACTCAAGGACTTAGTTCCTAAATTCAAGGACCCAAACATATCCTTTGAGTCACTGGGAAAAGGGGAACAAGTCATGTCTGTCCATGTCCCGGCGCCGATTCCGTTACTGTGCTCATCTAACAAAAGAATTGCACTTGGATCCCGTCAGCAGAGACTGCACCACCAAAAGTAATGAGTTCTGAGCAAAAAAAAGAGCAAATTATTGCTCATATCCAACCTCCTCTGCCCGTCACCGTGCCTCCTCTGCCCACCGAGCCTTCCTGCATTGAAAACTCTAGTCGCACTCTGCAGATACCACCTTTTCCTGGATATTCATGCGTTTTTTAAGTCTCTGGGATTAAGCGACTTGAAGACAGAAATAAATTCTAGCTCCAGCTGGCTAATGAGTCACCCTGAGCTTAGCCCCAGCACGTTAGCAGCGCAGCTTCTATAAATGCCTAGATCAAGACGCGTGTAATCCCCCCGGATTTGCGCCTCTCAAAATTAACAGCAAAGGGGGGAAAAATTATATATAGCGAGCGGCTGGGGGTTTTATTTCCCTCTACCCAAAGCAATTTAGGAGCAAGGATTTTTGCTCCTTTCGTGAGGGTGTTTTCTCTGGATTTCTCTTACCCGTCGGCACGATGCCGGGAAAGGGCTCTGGCCTCCGCACAGGGTCCTGGTGCTGCCCCACGAGTCGCTTGAGCAGCAAAGCCACCGAGCAGCCCCAGCGTGTGACCGGTCCCGGGAAGGCAGCAAAACGCCTCGGAGGAGTGTCCGGATCGAATAAATTCCTCAAACAGATAACACGTCCGTTAATCTGGGCGCAATTAGCAACACCCTCTGTATTAGCCAGCTGCAAAGGCAACCTTGAGCACGGCATTGCTCCCAAACTTATCTCCCCGGGTAGCTCCCTGGGGAGGGAACGTGCAGCGATTTGGGTTCTGGGAGAGGGAATAACGCACCACGGATACAGGTGCCATGAGAAATTCAGCCAGGAGCTCGGCCATGCTCACTCACCATTCAGGCAGCGGGAATGAAAGGAAGGAGGGCTGCAGGAAAACCCAGACACAGCTCCTCTGAAACCAGTCCTGCCTTGTTATTAAGGGAAAAAAAATGCAAAATTGGAATAATTTAGACTTTTTTTTTTTAATGCAGTCTTAGAGCCTTGTCAAGAATAAGGGGTGTCCTCCAAGCGGAGCTGAGTCGCCCTACCTATCTGCACTCCAACAGCAAAGTTTAACCCTCTTTTACTCCTGAACTCTTTAAATACGAGTTTTAGAGCAAAATTTACATGCTGTAAATTCACACAAGTCCTCGGAGAAGTGCATATTGAAGGAAAGCAAAATAAACAGCACTCAAATCCTGCGTTTTCCACTTAAACACCTGTCCTGACAGCACGACTTGCACAATAATACCAGAGAGCTCTAAACACCTCAAAAACACACCTATACACTCCATTATTAAAGCTGCTCTTATCTGAGACGCGCTCAGATGGGACCCAGCAGCTCTCACAGCCCCTAGGAGCCCTCCCAGGCCAGGGAAAAGGCGGCTCATCCCAAATCCTCGCGCTCCATCACGCCAGCACCACCGAGGCGCCGGCCTCCGTGCACCTCGAGGTAAATATTTCCCATTCCAAGCGTGCTGCTGCTCCCACCATCTGTCGGGCTCGGTCTCCTCTCGGCTGCTCTACGGTAGTTAACGCAGACGGGCTATTTATTAAATTCCAGCAAATGAGCAGCTCGGCTCTAGGAACCTCTACTTGCTTTAACAGATAATTTTGGAGCTGGCACCTGACCGAAAGGCAATAGCAACACTGATATCCCCCAAGGCCTCTTGTTTTGATGATGGGTGAGTAATGGGTGCATTAGCTGCTGGGGGGGACATTTAAGCGTGCAGCTTTTTGGTGACTGTCCCTCCTTTCCTGTTCCCTTTGCAAGGCCAGGCTAAATCCATCCTCCACTCTTCATTCAGCCCCATTTCTGTACAGGTGCTCCTGGAAAATGGTACTTCTCAAAATATGGGGGGAAAAACATGCAGGAATTTCTCAGATTTTCAAACTGCCACAAAGGAATGATCAGCAGCAAAATTTGGAAGAGGTTCAGTGCACATGCTGCTACTGCCAGCTCAAGGTTTTGCTCCCATCCCAAACCCAGGGCACTAAGACAGGTAGCGGGAGAGGCCAGCGTATCCCAGCCCCTTCCAGAGGCCAACTTGCCCACGGGAGGCCATGGCACCATGGGAGGGTCCACGCACCCCGTGAGGCCTCCACGAGATGGCAAGTGACAGGATCCCAGCACATCGGGCTCGTCCAAGATGCCATTTTGGAAGAGAATCGAGGTTACGTTTCCTGCCGTCCCCACACGTCCATATAATTCAAAATAAACTGCTGTTCTCCAGCCGGCACTGCCCGAGCTCCACGGGAGAGACCTGCAGTCGCATCCAAGACACGACACCGCGTCGCAGAAACCAAACACGGGGCTGCTCCTTTGCTGGCGCTTTGCCCTGAAGCCGCCCTTGGCTTCCCTCTCCCACCCACACAAGGGCACAGCACAGTCCGAACGGACACAGCGAGTTCTGCAGGTATCCCAGGCTCTCCGCCCTTGGCGCAGGGACGGGAGGGAAGCACTGGCCCAGGCGCCTTTCGTTCTCCTGATGAAATCCTGCGGATGATTTCGTTATCCTGGAAAGCTCGGCGAGATTTGTACAAGCCAAGCTGATGCGGCAGCGTGGAGCAGGGCGGCTCTGCTCCGCACAAAAGCCACTGGCACGAGTTCAAAGCCACATTTTGCCGCGACAAAGGCCATGGCGCATCTGCTGTGTCCATAGGGATTCACAGCTCAACGTCTCCTCGGACAGCCGGGAAGCCGTGAGCTCGCAGGGGACACGGCAGCTATGGAGCCCACCCCAAGGCCGGCTGGCCCAGGGCTTCTCGTACCCAGGAGGGAGCCTTGAGGACACCGTTTTTAGCCATCCCAGGCCCAGGGACACACGTCCTTCGGAAGGGGGTCACAGAGGAGCACCCTTGTCCCCTCCTCATCCCCGGGCACCGTCACCCTCCCGACTCGGCGCTGCCAAATCAGGCCGGCTTGGCCCTCGCAGCTGTAACGGTATCGGGCTCTACTCCTCCTCCGGGGCAGCTTAATCCTTTCCTGACACAGGAATAAGTTGTACCAGCATAAATCTGTTTATTCTGGGACATCTGCACTAGCCTAACCGGGCTCTGCTCCTTTAACTCGATTAAAGCAAGTGCTGCAAAACCCACAGCATTTAGGCTGTTGAATATCCCCTGGCCATGAACCAGGCAGAGCCTCAAATTCCCAGCAAAAAATATATTACATATATATTGTTTTATACATTATATATGTATATAAAAGCTCATCTCTGGAGAAATTTGGAGGCTGCTACATCCCTTTCATCTCCTTGCATTCAACTCACTGCCCATGAGATGGAGGGCAGAGAGCAAAGCAGGTACAGGCTGACTCTTCTCAGCGCTCAAATTCCACTCATGCTTCCAAAGCAATCCGCAGAAGGGCGGAAAAAAAGCTGGAATGAAACCCCTTTCCAGTGCATGAAGTAAACAAACACTGTATCTGTGTCTAAATACATGTTCTTGTGTTATATATTGTTATTTGCATTTTAAAATTAAAGTAGGAGGAAAGAAAAGCAAGAGGAAAAGGACTCCAGTCCCAGGCTTGGGGTTTTTTTTGCCTTTGCAGAGTGCTGTGAAAGCATGAATGGAATTTGGGCACAGAGAAGCTGATGCTCATTTACAAAGAAAGGGGAAAAGAGAAACTACTCAGCCCAGGCTTTTAGGTATAAGAGCTGCAGAGGGACACGGAAAGCACTTGCATGTGTTATCTACCCTTCTATCCCAGCAAGTTACCTCCATCCCACGGTGGGAGCTGCTCCTTCTTGCGTGCTCCCACATCAGATGGGTCTCCCCAAGGAGTTATATGCTCCAGGCTCGCACAAATCAAGCCTAAAGACAATGGATACAGGGAAGAAACCACAGGAAAACCCACCCGGTGGCTAGCAAGGACACCAGGGATACTACTTGGTTTCAGGGGCCTATTTCTGAAGACACTGCAGGCATACGAGACGTCCCACCAGCTTTGCATTTACGGCTTGATTCTCAACAAATACCCTAAGAGTGACTTTATCCAGATTTATTTTTAAACACAGGCTTGGCGGGGAGAACAGAAGTCGTCTTCTGCCAATAAAATTGGGTTTTAACCAACGAGACCCTCTTTAGCATTAGGCTTCTCGGCGCTGGTTTTACTCCCGCGTCCCGCAGCCAGCAGGACTGGCTTTGCTACAAGAGCAACAAAGGAAAAGGAAATGACTAATCAAAGCAACGCAGGGCAAGAGATTTGGGGGGACGTGGAAAAGGAAAATTGCAGAGGGTACTTTTAACATTCCCACCACGAGAAGGCATTTCCATTTGTACACCAATCACCACGTAACCCTGGTTCTAAAGAAAGGGGGGAAAAGCGATGGGGAAAATAAAGCGGAGGGGACTTTTCCTGGAAGTCCTGCTGTCGGCTACAGCAGGAGTTTCCACAGTCCCAAGCAAGGGGTGCCCTCACCAGAGGACTGAGGATGAATATGGAAAGAGAAGGATTTTCCCGGGAGGAGATGGACTCAGTGAGCCATAGCTAACAGATCAGCTCCGTCCCACATCCTTTGTGGAAAGGAAAGATGCCCTTTCCATGTGAAAAATAGGCTGTCTGCCTGGAAAACATCCCTCTTCCAAACCTCTCACTGCTGTTTCTCGGCACACCACCTGCACCAGCCACACAAACAGACCCTTGGGTGTCTCAGAGTCCCCAGCAGTAGCAGGTCTTTGTTAGTCAGGGCTCTTTGGGGCCAACACAGGTGCAGATTTGCTCAACACAACAGCACAGAAACCTGTTGCAATAAACCCAAAATTGCAACTTTCAAACACAAAATAAAAAATATATATTAAAAAAAGAGGTCAAAGACCATTGTTCTTGCCAGGGGATATAAAAGCAGCTACACCACATGTAGTTAGATGCCTGCAGCTGAGGCAGGTCCTCCCAGCAAGGAGATTTTCCTATTAGCTGCTCAGTCTGCTGCTCTGAACAGCTACACAAAGGCACTGCACCCCTGACAAAAGAAGTGCTTCGTTAACCTCTCCCTGGTGCTGCCTCCCATTGTGGACAGGGCACAAAGGGACAGGCAGAGGTAGACGGATGCTCTCATCCCTCCAGTTCCTAGAGGAAAATCCCACCTACCTACCTAGGAACCAGGTGGCGATTGAAAGGGGAGCTGTTAACAACTCACACCAGGAAATCACAATGCTCAAGTGACGGTGCATCTATCAGAGGATCCTTTCCTGGCTCTTCTCTACCTTCCTGAAGGTGCAATCTGTGCGGTAAACTGAATCTTTAAGTGGTTTTAGGTGTCTTTAAAGGGAAAGAAAGTGGCTTTTGTATCAAAATTACTGTAGCAGGGCTGTGTCACATTTAAAGTAGAGCATCAGAAAGCAGCCCTTGAAACAGGGCTGCCGTATCCTGTTATCAGACTGTAATTCTCCTAAGTCTTCTGCTCAAAAGGCAAATGAAGCCAACAGGTAAGATCTCACACACATCCCACACACAGTAGAGCAAGGGCAAGAAGGGGATAGGAAAAGTTTCCACCATTTAAGCAATTCGTTTTTTTACAGTGGAAATGAATTTTAGAATATGCCAGGAGCTTAACACTCACCAGGGATACACAGCAGCTTCCCACATCCCACCTATAAGGGCAGCTTCAGCTCAGGCCACACTGCAGGAGGTCTGCAGACAAAACTCCTTTAAGATGACAGCGGCCTCATAAATAGATATAACATCAACACACACAGTGTGTGTGTTGACGTAAAAGCCTGGGCTGAGTAGTTTCTCTTTTCCCCTTTCTTTGTAAATGAGCATCAGCTTCTCTGTGCCCAATAGATATAACATCAACACACGACACAGCTACCAAACGAGAAACCCAGAGCTGGGAATACTGCAGCTTTCCCCACCTCTGGAATCACCCTCTTCTCCTGCAGCAGTTCCTGCTGATGACGGTGCATTGCCTGCAATGCTGCTGATTCAACTGTCTGATCCTGCATGAATCTGCAGCAGCTGAAGAGATTCCCACTCGAGACATCCACACAAGTTAGAGTCTGACTGCTCTGAAGCAAAATCACCCTTTAAAATTTATCCCATAGGCTGTACTATGCACATATGAGGTCATACTTCCATATCCAAGCTAGGTGCATTCTGCTATAAAACAGAGTAGAGTTGATGCTCTTCAAAATATTAGTTAAAAGTTCCAGAAAGGCTGGGAAAACACATTTTTCTTTAGCAGCACCCCTTACATACACAAAGCTGGCAGTACATCTACCTATCTCAAAGTGTAAAACATACTGCAAGCCGGAGCATTAATTGAGGGCACAAGGCGAGGGAATCGCTGCCCTGTGGCGGCCACTTCCCTGCTGGAAGGGCGGCTCCGTGCCCTGCGGGACGTGGCTCATTCAGCAAGGATGGCCTTAAGGGCCAAGTCCTCTCCAGGCCCACACCAAGAGCAGGGCCCGGCTGCCCGCGGCTCCGCCAAGACGCTGCCCTCGGGCTGCTCCTTTGCACCAAGTTCAGCTCCGTGCTTCGTTTTCCAACCTGCTAAAGGCTCTTGCACGTAACAGTGATGCCCTGAATGCAAAGACAGCAGCGCGGGGACCCTCTGGCTTCAGGACAGCACCTTTATGGACGTGTTGGGGAGTCATGATGCGAAGGAGCGAAGGGTGCTGAGGTTCCCTGATGTTCCTTGGAGCAGCAGCCCTGCAACAACAGCCTGTACCCACATGGGCTCATTTCCCTGCCCAACCCCAAATGCAGGACAACTCACAAAGGGGAGGGAAGGAGGAGACCCATAACGTGCTTGCACACAGAACCTCCAGAAAATTCATCTCTAAGAGTCCTTCCACCTGTAACCTTAGGGACCAACTTTCTAGGCATTTCTTAAAGGATTTATAACATACAACTCACTTATTAAAACTTTAACTTGGGTTCAGATCAATATTCCAACATCCTAGAATTGTTCCTCGCCCCTCAAAGATCATCCCTGTCTGGTAAAAACCACACACATGTCCAACAAAGTCAGCTTTGCCAATGAGCACCTTCAGCTTGGAGTTTCAGCATTCTTTAAGATCTGAACCTAAAAACATGCTTGACAATAGAAACTCACAGTAATTTAGGTCATTTCTTTCATGCTTCCCTGAGTTCTCACTCACTTTGCTTTACTGTCCCACAATCTGCTCCTCCTTCAGCGTGCAAAAATTTAGCCAGTGTTTTGTTACAACCGCATGGATCTAAACTTCCTTACCCCGATGCTGATCACACATGTAACTGCTTCTCCAGCAGCCTGCAGTGGAGATGGGGGTGGTTAAGAAATAACCCTAGAAATATGCACATCATATCTGAAACCAGGAAAATCCTTCTGTTGGCATGGAAAAAAAGCTTTAATAGCACGGAAGAAATGAAGAAACCGGGGTGGGGAAGAGGGAAAGGCAGCCTCGTAATGGAAACATCCTACCCAGGATTTCGGTAAGTTTAAGGTCTTTGTAACACAACCCGTCAGCTAACACTTTTCATAGGACAGAACTGCAGAGCACATTATATAAGTTGCAATTGTACCTCTGCTGCCCTCCCACTTGCAGCGTTTTACATCTTACGGAATCCATATGCTGAAATATAACATAAAAATACCCAAGCAGCCCCTGCTCGGCCCGAGATACTGCCACATGCCCGCAGAAAGCCTTGCCGTGCCACGCACTTTGCACGAGGCTCTAACCCATGAAAAGCAACTTTTACAAAGCTGTTTTCCCATGCACACTAAGCTGTAAGGAGGGTTACTAAATTTAGCGCGTAACCCAATCCTGGCAGCGGCGTATCCCGGGCTATGGATATGGAAGTGACCTTATGCGGAGGCGGCGGGCGAGGGCTACAGGTGCTTCCCCATTCCACCCCGTAAAACCCCTGCCCTGCCCTTCACAAATCCTCGCCAACTCCAAAGATTTGGAGACGTTACCTCTGCCCCCATGCTTGAGACTGCTTCTTCCTGGAGAAAAAGAGGGTTTAACGGGGCAGGAGAGCTGCCCGTCAGCCCTGCTAAACTGGGTTGCTCCGTCTGCGAGCGCCCTTGCAAGGACCGCAGGAAGATGCACCGCGTTCCAGGGGAACCTGGAAGTGACACGGGATCCCGCAGAGCCGCGGTCCCCGGAGAAGTGGCTTCCCGGGCGGCATTCCGCAGCGGCCAGGCCACCAACGGGAGCCGCGCGAGGGAGCCCCCGGCGCCGCTGACCTTTCGCACGGCGCGTCAGCGGCTCCTGCCTCCGCTTCTCCTCCCGCGAAGCGGCGACGGAAGCGTCTCCGTCCTTGACACGCGGCGGCCGAGAGGCAGGTAGGAGGCAGGTCCCTGCTGCAGGAAACGCCGAGGCTCTGGGAAGCAGCGAGGGCAGCTGAGTCAGGGGCTTTAAATACATCAGCCATGGAGCGCGCAGCGCCGGGGCCACAGGAACCGCTCACGTCCTCCAGCCGGCCGCGTTTTCTCTCCTTCTGTTTGTTTTCCTTATTGCACGCACATTTTTCAACTGAAAGCTCTGCCGAAGAAGGGGCCGAGGATACAGCAGCCATAAACAGTGGTCAGAGATTAATCCGGCGATAATAAAAGTATCAGCTGACTGACATTAAAGACTGCCTTATCGGTCGCTCCCAAGGCGGTGGGTCCAATGCTGGCGCTCTCCCTGCAGGGCTGCACCTTGTGCAACAGCTTAGTCATCACCTTCCTTGACAGCTACGCACTTGCAAAGAGATTCTGAGTCCACTCGGATTCTCCTGCGAGCAGCACAAGCCTCCCCGTGCACTATAGCAATGACTGCAAGCAGAGCCACGCGGTGCTGGAAGGAGGAAAAGGGGTTAGGAGCAGCACTGCTTTCGTCTGCTGCCCTCAAAACTCCCTTCCTTTGTGTCTGCAGACACCTCTCTGCACCCCATCCAGGGACAAGTTGCCCTCAAATGTCACACCCCTAAAATAAAACACCCTACTTACCGTTTTAAATCCACACGGGCAGATGTAAATCCTAGCAGTGTAAAATGAAACTGGGATTTGGGGGAAAAAAAGCTAGGGAAGGTAGGGAGGAGGGAGAAAGGTGGGGAAGCAGAAGGATAAGGAGGTCAAAACGATACCATGTGCAGAGGCTCTATTTATACTGCCCTCGTGGGTGACACTGCTGAGCAAGAAGCTGCGAACGCAGCCGCGTGCTGGAGCAGCCGAGGCCCTTCCCCTCCGCGAGCTACGAGAACCCAATTGTTTCTGGAAGCACTGTGAATCACAGGCATAAATACAGGGGCCTGGAAAGCCTCCAACGGCCATGTAATTCCCAAGGCGAGTGTGATTTCCCCCGGGTCATTCAACAAGCGCTCCGCGAGCTGCGCATCAGTCAGATGGGCTCATAGGGGGGACTATTCAATTAATACATATAATCAAAAAGAACTGGGTGAGGCAACAGGCTCCATTTCCCTCCCAGCAGGAATGCACCGGCTTCCCAGCCTCGGGAAATGACTGCACTCACCTGGATCTCTCCAAAGAGATTCCCAAATCTGTTATCCGAAATCTGTTACATGTTTTCACTGTTTTCCCCCCGCATAGGAAAGAGACCCTTGTTTTACATCAGTAAACACCCTGCAGACCTGACTGCAAGTATTCTCCACTAGGAAAAGCAAAATAAGGAAAATGGATCCAGACGAGGTTTAAGATCCCTAGGTCCTCCCAGCTGGATGCAAGTGGAAAGGGGAAAACCTGCAAGCAGCAGCACTGCCTTGTTTCCCAAACCATAGCAAAGGACCCCTCAAAACCTGACCATATCACCAGTGTCACCAGGAGATGGCCCTCAGCAGCACCCAAGGGCAGCGACACCCAACAGGGATCATTCCTGCAAGGAAAAGGAGAGCTCCATCAGCACCAAGATTTCCAGGGAGCTTCTCTGGGCTGTGCTGCACCTCGGTGACCTCCAAACAAAGCTGAGATTTAGCCTGAAGGAAAAATAAATATGATTCTCATAGAAGAAAATCTCCTTGGGGAGGAGAGGGGAAGCAGCATCATCTGCTTCTGTTCAGGAATAGGAATTTAGAGCCATCCTCTCTGATGAACAGGGCAGAGGCAAAGAAATAAAAAGAGAGAAGGAAAATAAAAAGTATAGAGTATTACAGAAGGGACTGGTCTGCATTCAGCTTTATTGTTTTATTTCTGGTGAGCACAGGCCCCGCACAGCCCTCTCCTCTCCTTTCCATGGAGAAAGGAGCTCCTCTCCTTTCCATGCCCCACACTTTGTGCAGCAAAAATAAAGGCTGAAGCTCCTAGTCCACTTCCCCACACCCTACAGCTGCAGACACAGGAGACCACATCCCTCACGTGTGCTAGAAATAAACCTGAGCAACAACTTTCCAGGGTCTCCATGTGCACAGATGCAACTGTAAAACACCTTCTCTGTTTGCTGGAATATCCAGGAGACTTATTAAAAAATTCACCTTTAGTTACACGGGAAGCATTAAAAGGGATCATGAGATTTGCATGCTTTAGTACCTCAGATTACTGCAGTTTCCGTGCACGTTATTCCTTCTTCCAGCATCCAGGCTGCAATTAAGGATCGCATTGAAGCCAGCTCCGGGTGTCCCTTGCTGGAAGGAGGTGCTGGGGCACCCAGGCTGGCACCAGAGACCTCCCTCCAGCCCCGTCCTAGCACCCACCCCGCGCTAATTAGTGCCTAATTCCCACATTTAGGGCCACGCTGACCCGCGGGTGCCCCCATAAGCTCCTTTATGAAGATTCACTTATTCATTCTCCCATAATCTAATTAGACGGCAGCATGCGGGCGGCAGCGGCCGCGAGGGCAGCAGCTCGAGCCCAGGGAGGCTGGCACGGAGGCTTTCCCTTCGGGAAAGCTCGGAGCGGCCGCAGGAACTGCAGATGCCTCCCCGCTGTTCCACGCAACACTGCCGCTGTCCCTTACCAGCTGACAGCAAGTCCTTAAATCCACACGTTTTCCAGCGTTTTGCACATATCCCTCCCCACCATCAGGGAATTAAATGCCCAGCTTAGCACCTGGCGGGGAAAGAGCCCCCGGATGAAATGTAGACACATTCCCAAATAGGAGACCACTGGCACCAACGTGGATAAAGCAGCCTCAACCCCATTTTATGGATTCACTTATAAAGGTTTCATTCTAGCAGCAAATTAGAAGTTTTCAAAACTAAGCAGCACCCTCCTCCATCCAGTTTTATTTCAGACATGCTAACAGGAAGAAGTTTGCAAGATTTTAAATATAAATAAATACTAGGGGCTTTTTAAGGCATTATATGTTTATTTCTTTTGGACGCCTTGTATAACGATGTGAGAAGAAACGGATTCCTGAGGCTCATGATCTGGTAATTCTCCAACCTGTCATCTCTATAGTTTATGCAGAGTCATTACCAAAAAGTGATATATTTGCTCCAGGTGATACTGAGCCCAGTGGCTAAAAGAGCCACCCCAAAAAACGCTGAAAAGAGCAAGAGCTCTGACGTAGCAAAAGAATAAAAAGAACAAAATGGTTGAGAGCTGGTAGGCCCTTGAAAATATTCATTAAAAAAAAATAAAAATAGTCCAATCCTGCTATTTTGCCAAGATAACTAAGCAGGGAGCTTAAGGGCTAAACGCAGGTGCATAAAATACCCTTTATATTACAAAGCTTTGGACAGAGAGATGTTGTAGGGTTTTCCTCAGAAGAAAACAATGACAATGTTGATAAGAGAACAAAAGGAGACAACTGAAGGACTTTGACTTGTTTAACCTAGCAAAATAAGAGGTAATAAGGGAATGTCAGCTCCCTGATTACATCAGAGGGAAAATAACTCTTCAAATTGCCAATGAAATGGCCACAAACAACCCAAGGGTGGAAATACAGGGACTCATCCGCAAGTCCAAGCCCCTCCAGAGGCTTTTCAACGGGGACAGAGAGGGAAAACAATCAAGTTTCACCTTCAGGGCAGTTGTGTTAGGGAAGGCAGCGGCAACAGCGGCGCTTGCTATAAACAGGGGAACCAAACTCTGAGAGGGGCTCCCTTCTGGCCCCAGATTCTCATAAAACAGATTCATAGGAAGGTATTTTCACTCCTACTCTCTGTCCCACAAAACGAGACAAGCAGCCTGCTATTTCTTCCCAACCTCTCCATGGCAGCACAGGGGATGGAATTTGCACCATATACTCCAGGCACGTAACAGAGTATGATCCAAGAACTCAATCTGGGAGCTGAAGCGCTCGGCCAGTGGAGAGGGGCAGGCGCCCTGGCCGCACAGGAGGGCAGGATTAGGAGCAACGAAGCCGCATGCTTAAAATAAAACACACGTCCTCTCTCCTCCCCACATCCTTATGCTTAAGAGGCTTGCCCAAAAACTTCCTTCATCTCTACCCAGAGCCTTTCCGATTCCACAAGCAGTTCCAGTTCCCGGGGAATTTTGCTAGCCTGGATTTATGGCACCGAGGGCTGAGCGATGATTAGACACTTTTGAGCCACAACCATCTAGTCTCAAGCACAAAGAGCAGATGATGCAGATAAAAAGCTGTTATTTGATAACCAAGTAATGCCCGAACTTCACACAGGCACTTCCCTTTCCTTCAAGGGGTTTCAAGCCCAGCGTAGCCGGCAGGCCGAGTTATCCGGAACATTTTTTAATCCAGCCCTTTTCCCTCCACCATCACAACCCCCCTAACTGCACATTTCATATCCCCTTGGCACTGCCCGTGCTGGTAGCTCCCAGTATCTTCTTGACACCAGCTAGATCGGTAAGATCAGTTAGTTATCTGGATAGTACCTCCAGCCAAGCGTTTGCATCCCTATCCAAGTCCAGCCTTTCCCTGCCATAGTTAGGAGTTATTTTAATCACAGCCTGTGGAAAGCAGCATCAGCATATGAGGCAAGAGGGGGGGGAAAAATGCAGCAACGCGAGTTGCAGGGCCTGTTCCCGGACAGGAGCTACCGTGTGGCCATAGGAAAGAGGTCCACGAGGCAGGGATTCCCTCTTGGCCCAAACCAAATCCCAGGATGTCCGGGATGCACTCGGGAGACCACGACCCACCGTTAAGCTTCTGTGCACGCCGCTTGGCAGAGGCAGCTATGGAAAGTACTCCTAAAGAAACCCAATCTTGAGCACAAAACCACTGTGCTAGTGAGAGTATCGGCCAAGAGGCATTTTCCACAAAGCAAGAAGTATTTCAGTGCAAGTTTTTCTATCGGTGATCTCAAAATAAACGGCGCAGCTTTTGCAGAAGGAAAGAGCTATCCACTGACAAGCCTACAATGCAGATGTCCACAGCTAGAAGGCACCACCTGGCATCACTTAATAGAAAGACACTCTACCATTCTTAATAGCTCCCTACTTCATTAAGATAGGTCTCTGTCCTTCTTAACGACGGTTCCCGTTTAACACCACGCACGTAGGGCTTTATCCTGCAACGGCTGGGCTGGATTTCAGTTTATTGAGTCACACGAAGGCAACCACCCCTAAGGCAGCTCAGCCCCTACGCGCTGGCCCAGACGCGGCGACGCGGAGCCAACGCTGCAACCTCAACTCCTCCTCGCTGCCGCTCAGGGCTCCTCTTTTCCCGGCTCCCGTGCCGGGGGATAACGGGAAGCCAAGGCGAGGCAGGGCCGGGGAGGGCTGTGGAGGGCCCCGTGTCGCGGCGGATGCCGAGGCCGCTCTCCCGCACGCTCCAGGCCTCGGCAACAGCGCAACGGCGGCCGCGTGTCCCACTCAGGTGCTGCATCAGGGGGCGTGGAGAGCCTCGCAAACGCACGTAGATGTATAGATAAAACACACACACTTATACGCGCGCTCACGAAAGGTAAAGCCAGCCCGTAAGCGCATGAAAACCCAGCTGGTTGTGCCGTCCGTGCCCAACGCCC
>VZSG01000267.1:776764-801529 GCA_013398315.1 Nothoprocta pentlandii | reverse complement strand
AGGGGGACCCAGCCCGCATCCCGCCCACGGGGCATCACCCACTGAGACCCCCACCCCCCACAGGCACCATGTCCCCCCCACAGACACGGGGATTTCTCCCCCCGGCAATCCCCACGCGTGGGGACACCCTCCTGGCCCCAGCTACGCGCTGGATCTCCCACCTCAATCTCCCCAGCACCTTGTGCCCGTAGGACAGTTTCGTCCCCCCCCCCACATTGTGGCCTTAAAGGCATTGTCACTCTCCCTCCCCAAAATAAATGGGGAGGAAAAAAAAGGGAGGAGATGCCATAGGATAGAGCCAGGGACTGTCCTGCAGGCTCCTGCTTCCCCCCAGGACCCTCAGCCCCACGAGCCGCCTGCTTTCACCCACAGAAAACAGGGATCTCCTTCCACAGGGGCAGGCTGCAGGGATTTGCACCAGCCTTTTTGACAGGAAACACCCTTTAGGCCTGGCTTTTTCCCACTCCCAGGAGCTGTTCCCAAAGGGTCTCCCATAAAGACTCCTTAGGGAAGGAACTGCTGCCATTCCTGGCCCTAGGGCTCCGAGCCCACATTTTATTTGCTCCCACCAAAGGCACCATTGAGAAACAGAGCAGAAATCACTGAGAAATCTGCTCCATTGCTTTAGGTCTCGAGGATGGATGGGGAGCCGTGTCTTGCAGACAAGGTATCCTCAAAGCCCCCTGCTCTTCCCAGGCCATCGCAGCAGGATCTGGATGACATGGGCTGAGCACCCAGCTGGAAAAGCCCAACTAGGAGCTCTGGCCACGTCAACCAGCTGCTCCAGGGGAAAAAGAAAAGGGCTCAGGATGCCACAGGAGGCCCCTAGGTCGCTGCTTTAATCTGGATTTTGCATTCTCCCATCACAGGGAAGATGTCTTCAGACCTGTGGATCTGGAGGAGGCCTAAGAAGGCAGCAAGCTCTGTGCTTAGCCTGGCTGCAAGTCAGGGAAGCTGATTATTAATTTAGCATTTTATCTCTATATGTATGAAATCCTCATGAACACTAGAAACAAGTGTCCTGCAAGTTTCAACACCTCCCTGGCTCAGCCTCTTCATACCTAGTAAAAGTAAGACCAAATGCTGAGTTTTCTCCTTTGCCTCCTTTTATTTGCATCCATTTTTTTTCCACACTATCTACAAGCAGGAATTCCTACAGCTGGTAGGAAATGAATATTAGCTATTATACCAGTACGCACACACACACAAAATCAACTGCTAAAGAAAGTCACAAAAATGACAAATTTGTTCTCAAGGTGGTAAAGTAGGAGTAACTGCAATAGAAAAAAAAGTTCCGTTACAGAGGAAAGGACATTTAATTCAAACCAACTGTAAGGGAATAAAAATACATCTGTCCTAAGGAGCATTTGTCAGAAGAAATGACTTGTGGAAGCTCTCATAAGAGGAATAAAAGTTAATAATAAAAACCAACTGAACTAAAGTAAGACATGGGCAGTGACCCATATAGAAATCTATCAGGCCACATAAACCATATACTACCACCACATATATGTATTTTTAATTAAACTGAACTGATAAGGCCATATTTTGCACTATTGAAAAAAGACAGAGCTAATGAAGGGGAAAAAAAAANCTGCAAGTCAGGGAAGCTGATTATTAATTTAGCATTTTATCTCTATATGTATGAAATCCTCATGAACACTAGAAACAAGTGTCCTGCAAGTTTCAACACCTCCCTGGCTCAGCCTCTTCATACCTAGTAAAAGTAAGACCAAATGCTGAGTTTTCTCCTTTGCCTCCTTTTATTTGCATCCATTTTTTTTCCACACTATCTACAAGCAGGAATTCCTACAGCTGGTAGGAAATGAATATTAGCTATTATACCAGTACGCACACACACACAAAATCAACTGCTAAAGAAAGTCACAAAAATGACAAATTTGTTCTCAAGGTGGTAAAGTAGGAGTAACTGCAGTAGAAAAAAAAGTTCCGTTACAGAGGAAAGGACATTTAATTCAAACCAACTGTAAGGGAATAAAAATACATCTGTCCTAAGGAGCATTTGTCAGAAGAAATGACTTGTGGAAGCTCTCATAAGAGGAATAAAAGTTAATAATAAAAACCAACTGAACTAAAGTAAGACCTGGGCAGTGACCCATATAGAAATCTATCAGGCCACATAAACCATATACTACCACCACATATATGTATTTTTAATTAAGCTGAACTGATAAGGCCACATTTTGCACTACTGAAAAAAGACAGAGCTAATGAAGGGGAAAAAAAAAGTGATTCTGTGTATTTATAAACATTTATTTTCCATCTCAAGAGTCCACAATGTGGAAAATCAGTGAGCCTGCCCAGCTCACTGCTGCCTGGCACAGGGTGTCCTTTGGGGGCTTCCTTGACCACCCTAAATGCTCCATATGCCTGCAAGCAGATTAAAGCAAGCACTTCAACCAGGCGAGACCCCCATGCACCATCAGTGCTTGCTGGGCCATCCTTACTGATGCTGCAGGTCACCAACTCTGCCTAGGTCTGCACTGCATGGATTTACTCTACGTTTTCCTCCCAAAGAGGGCACTTTGGGCTCAAGTACAACAGCTTTAGCTAGAAGAGCTCACCATAAAGGAAAGCGCATTTTCTAGAACTCTAGAAGCTCGTGGAGTCTGATCTGGGGATTTAAAGCCTTAAAAAGGCTAAAGGAGGGTAGAAAAGCAGATGTCCACACAACATCATGTTAGCCATGCTTCGAACCACAGTAATATTAGGAGCACTGTTTTAAAACAAGCTTAAAATATCCCCCTTCTTTCTGCCTCTTCTGTTGCAGCATCACTGCAGAAGATGAATTTGCAAGAGCTGGGTATCATTAGGTAAAGCAAAGGCAGAAATACCACAGAAAGTATCATCCCCCATAAAACACTTCTTGTGTTTTACAGGGCACACGTGACTCACAGTGGCACTTCAAATCTTTTCTCCCATTCATCGCCTGTAATATCAAATTGTTATTTATGCTGCTCTAAATTGGTCTACTGCAGCTTTTAAATTAATAGTCTCCTTCATCAGTACTAAGGAATGAAATTACTTTGCTTCATAAAAGACATGTTTTGACCACAAAATAATTCAGCAACACCCTGCCCATGCAGAGAGCTGTAACTCACCCATAAGGTAACAAGAGAGATAACAAAGAGAAACAGTAGTTAGTGGAAGGAAGGAGGGGGAAATATATATGTATTCTATTAATTTTATATACAGATACAGTAGTATTATATAGCAGTATATTTTTATACATATATTTTATATATGTAGACAAGCCAGGTAGACCTGCTCAAAGAAGCCTTCCAGGTCTGCAGGGCTGGCTCAGCTTGTTGGCTCACCAAAGGATGGTGGCTGAGCTCTGCAAGGCTATTTCAGTTCCTTATACATAAAATGAGCTAATATATCTCTCTTTGCCTCTATACCTTATGTATTCAAACAGCAAAAGATAAATCTCTCCCTACTGAGCTTACCAGCCGTCCATGCTGCATCTAGACTCCTTAGACCTCTAAAGTGTTTCCATCATAGGATTGGCAAGTCCTAGGGGAAAGAAAGGGTTAAGAATCAACTTGGATTCCCTAGAGAAAGCAGAAAGGCACAAGAAAAGAAGCCAATTCAACTGATTTTACCCAAAGGGGCAAAAGAAGGTTTAGGAGGTCCCTTATGGCATGTCAAGGAAAAAAGCATTACAGTCCTAAGGGAAAAACATACCCATTAACAAATTAGGTGAGAGTGAAGTGAGACCTAGGATGTCTGGAATAGTTAATATCCTTAATACCTTAAAATGGGCTGTCTTCACCCAATTCATTTATTTTGGGTAATTGGGAAGAACAGAGATTTGGAGAAATACCTGGGGACAAATGGGAGGAGATTTTAATGTGAATACATAAAAGCTAATGGAGCTGAGTGACATGACTTTGTTGCAGGAAACAGCCTCCCCAATACACACCCATGTGGCTTCCTAATTTTCTAACAAGCAGTGCTCAGTATCCCAAAGCACCTTTTACCTGAGCTCCACTAACCGTGCCAAGCGGAGAGATCTCCTGTCAAGGGGCTGAGTGAATGCCCATGGAAGGGAGGCCAAAATAATCAAACCACAGTTAAGAGGGCATCAGAAGAAAAAATGGCAAAATCAGTGTCATCAAATATCATAAAGCAGTATCTTCATAATGAAGTGTCAAGTCAGCTGCTTTGACAGCATGCAACCACTCTCCTCCCCAAAATATGATAAAATATTAAGGGTTCCTGTAATTAAACTTAACTTTTCCCCATATAATCTAACTTATATTCTACTTCTACATGCCAAATGTGAAAGCTGTGGTCTAACAGAGCACGATGTCTGCCGCGCACTGATGCCATAACCTGATCAATGCTACACTAGTGAAGAGCACAAACTGCAGAACCAGCAAGAAATGCAAGCTGGGGCGTGCGGGATGCAAGGGAGCAAGGGGCCCGAGGCCGCAGGGATTTCCGACGGGCTCCCTGGCTGCATGGAGCGAGCAGGGAAAGCCGTGGGCTGCAGGAGTCCGTGACAGCAGAGCCAGGCACAGCGCCTTCCTTACTGCTAAGCTAACAACGTTCGCTGCGCACTATGCGCAAGGGCTAAAGTAACAGAAACGTGACTGTGTGAGAGGTTAATTACGTGCATTAAAGGTACAAAGTGAAAAATACAAACACTACAGCGTGGGTGGGGAGAAACCGGAGCGTCTACTTGTGACTGCCAACATTTGGGGGAGCTCTAGTTTCTCCCGAGGACCTCATTGACTCAACTGCTCGGATTTGCTTACAGCTAATTGGAGGAAGCGGTAACGAGGGCTGACTGATCGCCTCGCCACACGCCCTGCAGACTCATTCTGGTGCCACTTAATACAACCCGCTGATCACTCAGACAAAACTCAAGTTTTACGGGGATTTCAGAGGCTGGTCCTTTGCACATAGTATTTGCATAAAGTGCATCTCCCTTTGTCTCTACCATACAAGAGTAAAACCACTTGGACTGATGTAAGCGAGCTGACAGGCAAGAGCAGTTCAGTAAAAACAGTAAAGAAATCACAGTACCTGCTCCATTTGCCTTGAAGGTCCTACGGCGTAGCAACATCATTGTTCCCATCTTTAATGTTACTGTGACCCCTGCAAATCAAATTAATAGAGGTCTATTAGCACCAGTCACATGCACACCTCTCTGCTTTTCTGTGCAAACACACACAGGTGCCATTACTGTGCATTTTTTTTCCAGATAAGACTTAAAGGATCAGTATTTAATTGCAGCTCCAAGTTCAACGCATGAGAGGCAGTGTTTGTATTGCAGCAATTTGTCACCACACTTGGAGGGAAACATCGGCAGTCAGACGATCCGCTGCACACTCACCTCATTTAAATGCAATTCAATTCAGACAGACCATTTGGCACAAAAATTAGGAAGATGACTTAACAAAAAGCATGCAAGGATTCCTCTGAGCCAGGTGACAGGGACATTTGTGTGCAATGTTCACACAGGAGCTGTCCAAGAAAGCCCATGGCCATTAATCGCAAAGTAGCAATTAAGGTGTCAGCCAGTGCTTAAAGCTCTTTTTTTTTTCTTGGCTCTGTTTTAAAGGCACCACATAATGAAAAATAGAAGTAGACTGACGTGCTGTCTCACAGAACCCAGTCCAAAACTGAACATTCAAGAGTGTGCCTGGGCCAAGACAAGTAGGGTGCAGTATGAGCCACATACAGAAAGCCTCCCTTTAATCAGTTTGTTGTTTTTTGCAAACAGGAAAGTTAAATGAAGCTAATAGTGTAAGTCTGGAAGTCACCACTCACCTTGCAGTAGGGACAAGTGGCTTTCACTTACATTGCTTCGTCTGGCACTCAGTGGAGCTACTGGCAACGCTCTCTGAGCCTGGGCCTCAGCAATCCTCCAGCTTTGGGGCAGTTGGAATCCTTCCTTCCATGGAACACTTCCATAGGAGCCAGGAAACACGTCTCCTCTCTAGGCAGTTCAACCCTTGTTCATTCAACAGGAATAGCCATCTTTATGGTTACAGGAGCTAACCATTGACCTTATGCTGGTAGCAACCGACATATGGGGAAGACACGTGTGTTTGCTAACAAGACCTAGAAGTAAATTCATGTTTGCAAAGATTCCCAATATCCAATTGAGGTTTTCAGGAAGTGAGAGAGTCCCTGTTTAACCAGGACAGAGATGCCGCCTGTCCACGTGAGCTGGGGAGATGGGGATGGACACATGGCCTGAGGTGGGAAAACAGGGAGCTGCTGCTCTCCTCCTTTCCACCCAATAAACCTGCGCTACGGGGCCAGGAGCATTAAACTGGCTCCTGACTCCAGCCCAATTTCAAGTCATGGCAACCTCACTTACACAACAGGATCACTTCCCACCTATACAGAGGCAAGTTGGAACCAAACATTAAATCTCCCAGACCCAATTCTCTTCTTATTTGCACCAGCATCATTTAATGATTACAATTACTCACAGTTAATAGTTAAATTATTCACTATTACTCAGTTAATAGTCTTGGGGGTTTCTTTTCCTCCCTGGCAAAAAATCCAAAAGTTGGTGGCACAGACAAGTATCAATCAGGTGCAGGATGGAGCGCTGCAGAATAGTTTCCACAGTGACACTTGGTGGGGACTGAAGACACTCAGTCACACCCGCCCTGGTGCAACTGCTCCAGCAGGACGTGTTGCTCACACAAAGCCTAGTGAAACAGGGTACCTGGAAATGCTGCATTTGGTGGTAACTTGGGCACTGTAAATTGCTCTCAGTGCTCAATCCTGCTCTCAGATGCTCTTCCATCTCCTCCAGAGGCACAGCTCTAATGCCACCAGGATGCACAAATGCCACCTGAGACAACCTACACTCTTCAGAGATTCCTACAGCTATAAAAACTTTGCAGGAAGCTCCGGAGAGCAGAAAGCAGAGGTCTGTCAATCACGGGCTCTTAATTCCCAAACTGGCTCCTGAAAAAGATAAGATAAAGCCAAATGAGATGAAGCAACTCCAAAGCCAGCAGCAAAGCATTCACAGAGTGCTAGATGTAGAAGGCGGCTATTGAGAGTATTAGTAAGTAAAGCAGGGGGAGCTTCCTTAGGGATTTGCTCTTTGTCCCTTCCAGGTTTTGAGAAGTCTCCTGTGATTAGTACCACCCCAGAACTAGACTACAGCAGATATAACATGGGGATGCAGACACAGCTAAGAGGAGGAAACAGAAGCACTAGGAGAAGCTCTCTGGAATAGCCTTCCACAATTAGCTACCTGAGGAAGAACAATGACATCTGAGGCCTCTTGGAGAAGAGCACAAAGCTCCTGTGGTTCCATTCATCAGCCTTCCCAAGAAAAATGAACCCGCCTGCTAATTAAAGCGGCGGCTACGCATGTGGGATGACTCAGGAGCCCTGCAAGCGGCTCACGCTGCCAGGGCCGTGCGTAACAGGCACCGTTCCGTGCCGAGCATGGCCCCTCGTGAGTCACCCTGGCCCGCGCATGCCCGGCCGCCCCAGGACAAGGCACAGACGGCAGCTTGAGAGGGAAAGTCTATTTTTTAAGCCAGAACAGGAAAAATAGTAGGCCTTGCTGATATTATTTGACCTGGATGATCAGAAACAGAATAACAGCTCCTCCTAACAGCTCTCAGGAGCTGCTACTGTAGCAAAGAGAAAAACGATGCCTCTGATGGTTTTGGCTGAGAAAAGCAGGCAGAGAGGAATGGACAAGCCCTAACAACACCCCTCTAGGTGCCATCTCTCCAGCAGTCAAAAGACCTATCCACTGAATCAAATTAACCCTGAAGTGTTTAGCTACCTAGAGAGCATAAGCTTACACTCCTCTAAAAACCTTACAGACTTTCATACACTTTCCTTTCAGCTCACCTTTGAAATAAGTGATATTAAATCCATTTGACAGAAAAGGCACCAACAAACTACACAAACAACCCAAAACTGCGCAGGGCCTGCAACAGGTCTTGCTGCCTCCTGCTCATCCGCGGGACGGTGCCGCTTCCCAGGCTTTCCTCCGCTGCAGCCGCTGGCGATTTGCTCCTGAAGGAGGAGATGCCGGAGCCTCGGTGTTGGCGAACATGACTGAGCAGGCAGGGCAGCTGCGAGACGCGCGTGTTTGACACGGAGCTCACTGGAAGCCGCAGGATGAGCTCTGCCTATCAGGGCTGTGAGTCACGTACAAATCGGTGCTCACAGCATTTCTAGGCTTGCTTTAATATGCTCTGTTGCAGGCAGTGCTATCACAGGGACTCTTTCGGCAATCCTTTCTTGGGCAGTCTTTCCATCCTCTCAGTACAAAGTGCCTACACCAGATTTGCAGGCTGCTCCTATTCGTGGCAAGAAACAACAAAAATAGACTTGTATTTTGCATTCACATCTGCGTGGCCTCTCTGCCACTTTGGGCTCTGATTGACTTCTCCAGCCAGTAATATACCCTAGAGAACAGGGTACATTCCATTAAGAGACAACACTAACGTGGTGGAAACACAGAGATACTAAAGCAAAAAAGGACTGATGACAGCAGCAATTACAAGGAATACCTCCTTCCTCCACAGTGTTAACAGCACCACCCAGCTGAGAAGAGGTCATTTCACTGCACAGCTGGTGAGTTTGGGGGGCCTTGACCTTGCATTGGACTTGCAAAAGGCTCTGCCTCTGGGGCCAGGTGCAACTTATTGTCCTTAATGAGGCAGGTGGGAGAAATTAAGGGCAGTTACTCGCTCTCTAAAAAGCACCAGCAAGGCACAAAGCCTTATCTTTGCCACATCTAAGCTGCAGCCCTGACTCCTCTTTTATCAACAGCCCTGCAGAGGTGAGAGGGGTCAGCAGAGGCAAGGGGAGCTCAAGAGCAGGCCAGGTTCATAGGCTCATACACAGCATGAGAGGCAGCCCTGCCATCCCTAGCACTTCCCTGAGGTCAAGCAAGTCCCTGCGGGCAATCCTGCTCCAAAAGTGCCCAGTTTGAAGCCAAAGGGGTACTTGAGAGGGGCAAAAAACATTGCAGTGAGGTACCGCACTGGCCTGCTATAGCTCCATATCCCAGTACACCAAGACCTTTGTGTGTGTTTTAAAATGACTGTGAATTCTGTTCTGCTTCACACTTAATAAATGGACTCTTTGGGCTGGATTCTGCCCGGATAACAAACTCCAGAACAGCCCTTCTGGGCCAAACATCCCATAGAGGCTTCCAAGGGAGCTACCTGCACTCTATTTCCCCAAATTTCCTTACCTCCCACTGGTGTCATGCCCAGGCATGGGAGCATTTGCCCACAAGGAGAGCCCTACATGCCACTTGTCCTCACAGTTTGCAGCCCCATATGGGACAGACAGGGCTCCCTCCACGCTCTCAGAGCCCCAGATGAGCTGCATCTGCCAGTGCTGGGGGAGGAGAGGCACACACAACACAGGTGCTGATGGAGCTGCCCCCCCACACACACACATATAAAGGTGGATGCAGCAGGTGGGGGTAGCCCCTGGGCCCATGGATGGTGTATCCTCTCTGGAGCAGTACCTGGAGCGCTGTGATGGGCAGGTAGGGGTGGTGAAGGGAAGCTTTAAAAAAGGGAAATGCAAAAAGGAAAAAAAAAAAAAAAAAGGAAAGAGAAGAGAAGAAAGGAAAAAGGGGAAAAAACAGGAGCTTGCGTTGGCCGGGAATCGAACCCGGGTCAACTGCTTGGAAGGCAGCTATGCTCACCACTATACCACCAACGCGGCGCTGCAATGATGCTCCCGCCCGCATCCCATGAGCAGCCCCAGCTCCTGCAGCTCTTGCCCCAAATTCCCCTTTTCCCCCTTTTTCTTATCTCCACTGGCTCCCTGGTGTGGGGCTGTAGCTGAGCCCTGTGCCCACCCTGCAGCACTTGGCTCCTGTGCCCTTTGCTTCTCACTGATGTCCCGTTTTAAGCTACTATTCAGCCTGGGTTTGGCTGCTCTCTTCAAATCTACGTCCCTTCTGGCAGCAGTGGGCAAAGCCCCCTAAAGTCTATTGCAGTGAGTTACAACTCCCCAGCTTTCACAGCTAGTGCTCAGGTTTGTGTTTCAGCCTTCCTGGGTTGCTGCTTGGAGCAAATGTGTGAGGTATCAAATCGGAGGGAGGGAAAAAAAGGCAGGGGAGAGAAACCTGGGCAGTTGTTTAAAGCAGTTGGCTTTGATTTATGTCTATATGGGTTGCCTGGCCTCTTGTAATGGGAATGAAAATCATAGAAAATCGTTGTTTTCCTCAAACTACCCTACCCTAGTGATCTCAGATCTCCTTTATGGAGCTGGGGGGAGATCTCCCAGGCCATGCAGCTGAGTGGCCCTTGGGTGAAGCTCATTAACCTAGAGCCTGTGGCAGTAACACACAGGAGGGCACAGGGTGGTCCTGTACCACTGCTCAGCATCAGCATCTACCTCGCAAGAAGCGTCTTCCACGCTTCCCTGTAAGGTTGTGGGGTATTTTTTGTTTTTGTTTTCCAAAGTCATCTGGAAACCTGGTGAGAAAGGAAGACTTGGTTTCTTTCACTCTATGTAGTTTATTTTTGTTTTTTTCCTTTCATTTTTTTCACCTATTTAATGCTTGGGGCTTCATATTCCACTCTCCTCCTCCCCATCAACTTCTTTGTTCAAGCTATGCTACAAGCTGTGTGCTTAGCATCTATTTCTTGACTCTGTTATATTCTCTGCCACTGACTACAAGATGTGAATAGTCCTGTGAGACTCAGTGATGAGTTCAGGGTGGGGAGGGAGGGTTGTTTTGTTTTTAATTGCACTGTCTACTGAAGGTCACTTGGTTTGCAGGGAAGAAAAAAAAATCCTGATCTGCTCCTGTACAGCTAAAACTTGGTGTATTGTAGGACTTCTGCAGGCTGTTTTCCTTTCCTGTTGCTAATATAGAATATACTTATTTAAATACTGTTTTAAAGCATTGTTAAAAAAAGATACCTAGCTATTCCATAGCATATTGTCTTTTTGCAAGCATCTATTTATTTCTTTAAAATATGCTTCTGACTTGGTAATTCTGAGTGTGCTTGGGGCCCTCTTTTCCAGAAAGCAAAAGAGTTAGCAAATATCTACTTCTCCAGGCCAAGTTCACCCCAAATAATCTCCACCAGGTTTAACTCGAGGTATTTGTCCAGCTGTTGTCATGAGGCCTGATCCATCTGTGTTGGGGCTGGGAGAGGCTCTGTGGGCTTTGCCACTTAACAATTTTCCTAGTGTCTGCAGCAGGACATTCTGCACAGCACCTAGCGCAGAGCCCTCCTGCGTGCAGAACACGCAAGGCTGCGGGGCTACGTGAGCTGATGAGCACAGAGAGCACAGTGATACCTGCTGCAGGCCAGGACGCGTGGATCTAGCAAGTCTGTTCCCTCCGAAGACCAGGGTTTCCATCTCATGTTCTGTTCCAAGGGTTTCCATCTCGTGCTACACTCCCAGCTCCAACATGTGCTTGGATTTCTGAGTCCGTTTGGCTTGTGATCCTAAAAACCCCTAAATGGAGACAAAATTGCTGGTGTGGATCATCTAGATCAGGCTGCCACCCTCTGTGGGTGGCTGCTGAGATGACCCTCCCAGAAGCAGCTTTCTCCTAACAAGAGGATCATACCCAGATGAACAAGGGATATGTCCTTCCTTGAGCACTTCCCTCCTCGCTATTCCAGTGCCTTTAAATTATTTTTTTCTTATTTAAACAGGTGATATTGATACAGGAGGCCATTAGCATGTAAGAACTTGCTTGCAGATGTGCTGCATGCCTTGACTGCTTGAGCTGAGGAAGGATTCCAGCTCTGTCTTGCTTGAATTAGCCCCCTAGCCTCCAGTAGTCGAATGCAGGAGCTGCTGGGGGCTCTGTGAACTGCTGCCCTCTGTTGCACAGATAGACTATAACACAGATCCCATCCCCTGTGTGCAGGGAGAGGGAATCAGAATGTAATGAAGGAGGCTGGAGCCGGCCAGAAAATGCCAGCTGTCTCCCAGGGAAAAACTCAGGAGCAGTTGTGTGACTCACACTGAAGCGTGGCAAAGGGTGTGAAGGGGAAACTGCTGTCGTTGTCCTTTGACTCACCAATGAAAGTCTAGAATATTTCTCAGTTTGTGGTGTGATGTAGTCCAGGCTGCCCATAAAATGCAATGGGAACACTTGCCGCTTTGCTATAGAAAGGTTTCTTGCATTTCCTTGTACCCTCCATCTTTGACCCTGCTGAATCACCATTGGAGCTGGTGGGTTTGGGCCCTCAGTTGCAACTTGGGGGCTGCTGTTGTGTTTGCTAGTTTGACTCGAGCTATAAAAATAAAACTGTGCTGAGGGGAAATCATCTTGATTTTTATTTGCCAGAGACAGGCAACACCCTTGAAATCTTCAGAGTATTATTTGCTATAATGTGGGTGGAGGAGAAATACTGAAACTTCCTCATTGAATGAAAGGTGTATTTTAATTCAGTCTCTCAGTTGAGGTAAATATTTTAATACACGAAGTTTAATGACCCTTTTTTTTCTTAATTCAAGGATGATATCTCAACTAGTCCTCAGCTGTTTGCTCCCATGAGCCCTTATGACGTAGACCTTCCAATTCAGACAACTCCAGATGCACCATTTGCTTCTCAATTTAATCAGCCCAAAGAGCTTCCTCCAGACTTCTCCTCGGTGGATCTCAGCTTTCTTCCAGATATTAGCCAAGATGACCAGGACCAAAATCCATGTGAAGGAGCTCAGGATACACAAAAAGATCTTGATGGATCCGTGTCAAGAAATGAGGACAGTGGTGTCTTTCTGGAGGAGAGCGGTTTGTCAGAGGCAGATGCAACCCAGCCGTGCTCCGAAACATCTGGGGTCTGTCCTCCTCTGACGCCAATGACGCCTGTGACCCCTGTGACTCCTGCATCCGAAAGCTCTGGCATAGTTCCTCAGTTACAGTAAGTAGATGTGTGCAACAGGTAATAGTTCTGGGGACAGGACGGTGATTGCTGAAGCCTCATCTCTGTAAGGCCTAGCTGTGTTCTGCTTGAAGCGCCTAGCTGACTTTATTCTTGCTAGAGAAGGTAGGAAGAATGGATTGGGCCTAAATAAGCAAACCCAAAACACTGTGTAAAGTTTTCTTTTTATTATTATTTGAGAGGTAGAATAAATGAACAGATGATATGGGAAGACAACTGCATATTATGCCGATGAATTCAATTAAAAAATGGAAATGGCGCAGAAACCTGCACAGAAAAATGCAGGAGAGTGGATATGGCATTTGCCCAACCAGTGGGTTTATATGCAATGCCTCTGGCTTCCTAAGGGCAATGCACTCTCCTGGGAAACAGGAATTGAAGAATCTCTATAGTAGAACTGTTTGGTATAAGTGATTTACTATATAGTGTATATATGGTAGTTACTGCAAGCCGCAGAATAAAAAGGCCAAAAAAGAAACCCCACTCAAAAGTGGGGGCCTTTTCCAAGCAAGGAGGATCTGGGTGACCCCACAGCTCTGAAGATGTAAATCTGCTCCTCTTTGCAGGTAAGTCTCCCCTTCTGCTCTCAAAGAGGCCAAGAAAAGATGCTTTGTTACAGGATCCTGTTCTGTCTACATTAGAGCAACTACAGAGTAGCTTCTATATGTACAGTGTAAGATACCCTTATCCACCTTGAGTGCTGTAGTAACTCTGTAAACCCTTAGCAAAAGGGCAATTTAAAGCTGTAAAAGCCTTCACTGATGTATTTATTGGAAGACACACAGGCTTAGTATGCAGGGACTAATAATTTGGAACTTTGTTATATCTTCTGCTGTGAGAAACCTTAATTTTGGTATTGAATTACCTAAGTTTTGCCAAAAGTAGCTTATTGTTGGAGTGGGAAAGAGGCAGGCAGGAAATTAGTTGATGGCAATTAATTGGACTGTGACTTCACACTAAGCTAATAATGTTGGGGTTTGGCTCTGTAAAGGCTTGCTTTTGCAGTAAGAGAATTCCTGTCTTGTTCCTCAGGAATATAGTGTCGACTGTAAACTTGGCTTGTAAACTTGATCTGAAGAACATAGCTCTGCACGCCAGGAACGCAGAGTATAACCCCAAGGTAAATCCTAAAGACTTTAAGCTTTACCTCCACTTCTTTTTGTCAGCACTGCTGAATTTAAGCTCAAGTAAGGTCTCTAGATTTTGTCCCTTTTCTCACAGCACTGTCTTGATCCACAGGAGAAATCCACAAAAGTTCTGCAACTTAGATTTGTTAAATTTAAAAATGGACAAAATAGGACAAAAATGCATTTTTGTCCTATGTTTGTTTGTCCTTCTTAGAATAAAGCACAGGGTGATTTTTCAATGAGATGTTCCCCCCAAAAGATGTGACCTCTCCCATCTGTGGTTTGTTCCCCCCCTGCTGAAATGGCTCAAGCAGCCCTCATCTGGGGTGGAGGTATATGGGGGGGAAAAAGCTGCCCCAAAACTCCTGAGTGAAGGAAAGGAAATTAAGGAGTCAGACTGGCTTTTGAGGAAGCTGTGGTATGATGTGACACTTCTAGCAAATGATCTGGACTGTAGAAATTTACTGAAAATAGATGGGGTGACTAAGGGATTTCAAGATGTTAAAATGTAAGGAAAGAGGCAGGGGCCTTGTGTCTTTGTTCTTGAATCCCCGTGTCCTTGAAGATTCTTGTTTGAAGGTAACAAGTAAGCACTTACTCTTGCAAATCAAGTCCATGCTGTGCTGAGCTACTTGAAGGTGGTAATTTCTGGAATAATGAACTGAAATACAGTACCAATTGTATCCTCCAGACTGATTGTGAGACATTACTCTGACTTTCTAGAGGTTTGCTGCTGTGATCATGAGAATCAGGGAACCACGGACAACTGCCCTTATTTTCAGTTCAGGAAAAATGGTCTGCACTGGAGCAAAAAGGTGGGTCTTCAAGCTATAACATTATCTACCATTGAGTGCCATAATAGAGAATTAAAAATGAAGCACCAGTCCTGAAGATGTTTAGCTTGCTTCACTGTGGGAGTTCAGTAATTACTGAACTGCATGCTTCTGCTCCCAATTACAGATTGAGCCATGCAGACATTAGCAGAAAAGCTGCTAAAATGCCCAGGACTTCGTTAAGAAGTGATATAAGTGTTTCTCACTGACTTTAAAGCGAGTCAGGGCATAACCTGTCTGTCAAGTCTCTCTTTAACGTGCATTCTCTAGATCTGCCTCCAGGAAAAAATAGGAATTGGAGAAAATGGAAGATTATTTCTATACCTGGAAGCTCTTGTCCTCAAGTCCAGTAGTTTTCTGATTTATGGCCTGAAATGTCAATGGAATAATACATTAACTTACAGTTTAATGTCTCTTCTCCTTAAGCTTGTTCTTCTTGGACTTAAAACTTCCATGCTGAAGGTTGGGCTTTGCCTCAAAGCTACCAGAGCTGTTTCCATGTTTCTGTGCCTGGCTTCTTGGTGCAATATGGTTACTCCAGAACAAGCACATGGTAGACAAGATGACCTAGATAGAGAGCTTGGGGCTTGTCTGAAGAGGTATTTTCTTGGCAGGTTAACTCCCATAATGGGCAGAACAATTATATAAGGCTAGGTATGAAAGTGTGAAAAAAGACAAAAAAAAATATTAGGTTGTTTTGAAACTTGGACCAGTTAAGATAATTGACAATTGATTAAATTAGGTGATCTGAAAGATGGTGGTGGTCTCACTCGTGTGAGACATGGAACTTGAGGAAGGAAAGTATCTGCCTTTGGAGCACTGAGATTTATCTTGAGTAGAAGTATGAAGAGCACTTCCATATGCCATATTTGTTTTGGTGATGTTTACTATTAATCAATATACTTGGTCCCCAGCTTGTCTTTGAAGATGCCTTTTGGACCCCTTCTTGATGTGGACAGAGTCTCGTGGCACTTTTAAAAAGAAAGAGCCAAAACCTCCAGATGTTCAATATGAACAGCAAGCTCAAGGTCAAAGTCATCTCAGTTTTCTTAAAAAAAAAGAGAGAAAAAATATTCCTACACAAACCTTGGGTGCTAATTTACAGTAAAAAGGTGTTAATAATATTCCATGCAAAGCGATTTTCATGTTCACAGCAGAAAAAAATCACTAATCAAAGCTAATTTCCCCCTCTTCTGCTCCTGCAGTGAAGAGCAGTCACGGCTTGCAGCAAGGAAGTATGCACGTGTGGTGCAGAAGCTTGGGTTCCCTGCCAAGTTTCTGGACTTCAAGATACAGAACATGGTTGGGAGCTGTGACGTGAGGTTTCCCATCCGGCTGGAAGGGCTGGTTCTCACCCACCAGCAGTTTAGTAGGTAGGTCGTGGTGAGGCTTGCAATGCTTGAAGCAGTGTCTTTGTAATCTGTAAACAGGATCAAACTCTGAGGCTGTGCAAATCTGGCAAAAGAATAATTAATTGGATACTCAATAGTGTGTTTTCTGCTCACCAGAACTGGCCGGGCAAGTGTAAAGTGGCTATGGGTGCCATGTGTTGCTAAAAGGTTAGTAAGGTGCCTCTCTTGCAATAGCTCCTGTTCCTAGTGGGACACAGGCCAAAATGACCCTCTGATAAATTGCTAGGATGATGTGCAGTAACTTGCAGTGACACTCTCAGCTCCTGAACAGTGACTGACACAATGCAGCAGCAAAGTCTCTTCTAAATTGTTCTCCTGGATAATTTTACTACTTTCTCTATGCAGAGACACTATAACCACCAGCTTTGGGACCCTTGTAACTGGGGGTGTACTACATACGGTTAAACTAGATGTGTTAGATTGGGTTAAGATGAAGGGCTGGGAACTTGCAAGAAACTCAGTTACTCTGATCACCTGGTTACAAGAGACTTTTTATGGCTTTCTTTGACTTGGAACATTTCTGCTCGGCACAATCCTTGTGCTGCTGCATACCAGCTATGCACAAGGAAAGATGCAGTAGGGCTTTTCATGAACCTGAGCTGTGTAGGTAATCAGAACTTTGCTAGACTAGCTCTGTCTAATAATGTCTAACCTTAGTGGATGCTTTTTTATTGTGGACTATGTTAAAAGGAAAATAACAAGTCTTAATTAAACAATTCAGGGTTATTTAAATCACTTTTTAAGCTACTTGGAGGGAAGGGCATACACCAGGTTCTCACTATAGATCTTTTGCTAAGCTGGCTTCTGGCATAACTTCCATCAAACTCAATATTCATCTGCAAAGATAAGTTTTTTAGACTTTAGGGATGAAGCCAAACTCCAGTTGCAAAATACAGAACTGGGAATATGGTATGTTTCTGAGATACTACTTTGAGTCTTACTTGACTGGATTTTCATTACATGTTAACTTAAAGTAAAACTTTGGGTGATGGAAGTGCTGTGCCCTCTCCAGGACTGGTTTATTCAAAGCTAGTTACTGCCATCACCAAGGAAAGCAAGAGGATTTCAACACTGGAGGTGGGGGGAAAATCCCAGGTGTTTGCATGGGGGGTGGGTGGGAGGTTGTTTTATCACTACATGTAACATGCTATTTAATTTTGGGTTGCTTTGGCTGAAAGACTACATATATAATAAAACACATTTGGCTGTCTTCCTGTCCTAGTCACAGCAGGCCCTTCATAATAAGGGTTCTTTGAAGACTAAGAAAAGGTTTGAGTGCTGTTTGGAGGTTACATTAATAGTTTCAGCTCTGTAGAAAACCAGACTCCAAAGAAGCTCAGAAGTCTTTAGAAGTGAACACAGAGAACTAGAAGCTCCAACAGAGTTTGCCAGCTTTCCCTTCCACAGGGCCTAATCTACATTTCTATAGGTAGCTAGCTTAAGATCTATAATTACATTATTTTTAGTGTAACTTAAGAGCTCTTCATGCAATCAACACTGAAGCATGCTTCTATTTTAATAAACTTACCCATTTGCTTTAAACAGCTATGAACCTGAACTATTTCCTGGACTTATTTATAGGATGGTCAAACCAAGGATAGTGCTGCTCATCTTCGTGTCTGGAAAAGTTGTACTGACTGGTAAGTTGTAGCCCTCTGTACAGCTCTAAGTGCTACCATATATGCTAAGGAAGTGTTTGAGTTGATTAACTAAACTAATATCCTACCATAATAAAGCCACCTAACAAGCTTATTTATGCCTAGTGTTGCCTTACTGTGTTTTCTGTGGGTAACAACCTGCATTGTTGCACTAGAATCTCATATTTCTTCATATAATGTTTTCAGAGCTCTGTATCATTAAACTCAAATATCTTAATTGACACATATGGCTTTATGCCTTGCATAAATGTACCAAATCCCAGCAGGATGCTGACATGCTAGTAACCACCTGGTTGCTTAATTACAGATACCATAATAACAGCAGTTTAAAATTGTTTGGACAGGAAGCAAAGTTCTTAAAACTCTTCACTGACAACATTTACTAGACCTTATGAGAGGAAAGGGTGGAGATGTAGGAACCCATTCCAGATTGTTTGGCAAAGAACTCCTAAGCGAAAGCTTTACTGAGAGAGGAGAGAGGGGAAAAAAAAAGCTATCCATACAAGAGATATCCATATTTCAGTTAAATTTCTGAGTGTGTGTCCCTAAACATTCTTCTGTAAAATTCAGGAGGAAAAAAAAATGCTTTTATTTGGATGTACCGAAAAGTAAATATTACTACTTCTTCCCAGAAGACCTGGACGCTGCATGTATATTGACACCAGAGCTTTGTGGTATGTGAAAGACAAATGAGAAAGAGCTTTCCTTAGCCAGAGATTCTCACAGTCATAAATCATGAATGACTCTCACTAATTGAGCCATGAGACACTCAGGACAAAGCTTAAAGGCTGCCTTCATCTCCAATTTCCCCCTGTTTTTTTTTTTCAGTGCACTAAAATCATACTGTTTAGTTCTACTCCGCAGACATCTGCAAAATAGCAAAATACATTTTGGGTAAACTAATTTCACTCTCTTCTGGAATGTGTAGCTTGCCCAAAAGGATTAGGTTAAAGTAAGGAGTAAGTCTGTATCTCTGAACACTGGGCCCAACAGTAATGAAAAAAAAAAATCAATCTGTTGAGTGTGTGGGTTTGTGTTTGTTTTGCCTTTTATCAAGAAAGGTTCTTGTGGTAACTCAAATGAATTAGTCATGACCAAGTGTGTTCTGACATATTCTTGTGGAAAAGATTTAGAAGTTCATCCTGAGTGCCACTTAGTCCAGTTATTTAGTACATTTAAGTGCAGTTTGCTTACCGCTAATGTTTTTCACGCTAGCATGGTAAAATACTGTCTCTGGCCAGGAATGTTCTTGTCTACTGCAGTACAGCTAATGTACAATGCTTGTATTACAGATTTGCTTGTGGTAACAGGGATCAGGCTGGCTTAGAAATTGCAAATGACTTAAAGCTTTAAAACAAATAAACAAAACCCCACAGTCTCTTACAACTCCTCCCCTCCAGTTTTGAAATACACTGTGGATCAACTTCCAGTATTGGGGAAAAAAAATGCCTTTCATTCCTTATCTCCTGCTCTTCACTCAATAGGCAGAGCTGTTAAACAAACAATGCCATTCTTCTAAGCTGCCTTTTTTATTTTTCCACAGCATTCCTTACCTGCTGGCAATGGCTAAGTGCTGTTTTTATGTTACAGATGTAACAAATCTAGTCTCATCTTAAAGGGAAAATAGAAATTCTTTAAGGGATGGCAGAAGTATCTCAATACAAATTCTGCTTTTAAAAGCTAATCTCTGACAGTACTTTAAAGTGACTTTTAAATTCATGTATTTTGTAATCTCATTATTAGCTTTGAACTGCATTCAGTTATTCTCAATGCTTAATCTGTTTCTCCTACATGACTTTACAGGAGCAAAAGAGCGTTCTGAAATCTATGAGGCATTTGAGAACATCTATCCCATTCTAAAAGGTTTCAAGAAATCATCATAACAAAGCTCAGAAAGCAACTAAGAATACACGGGTTTGTATTGCTGTGCATGCTATTCCTGTACCCAGCTCTAGACCTGTGGATTATTAAGCAAATCATGCTATTCTAAGCACTAAAAATGCTGATGTCTTTCTCTTGTTGATGAAAGGGGTTTTTGTTTGGAGGCTTTTGCTGTCTGCAATCCATTTGAACTCAAGCAACTTGTATCAAGCTGAAGATTTAGCCGAAATGAATGCGCTTTTAATACAAATGCATGTTAAAGCAGTACTTAAGTGCAGTACTGATTTACAGAATACTTAAAACAAGCTTTGTCAATGCCCTCGGAGCGGTTCTAGTTTCTATAGCATTGTATTTTCACGTTTAAACTCAAAGTGTATTTTTGTCTACAATATAGCTTAGAAAATACAGCATGACTTGATTTCAGGGTTTTGAAGACTGATTGTAGAGGATACCTCCCAAGTCCTTCCTCTGATGCCAGGGGCTGGATGAACTCTTGTGTAATGGGTCTGGTGCTCCCTTTTTGGCCAAGCCATTCAAGGCCACAGATAGTGCTGGAACATACCCAGAAGGGGGTAGAACTAAGCAAACTGTCTAGAATGTCATGACACAAGTTTGATTTATTTTTAATCAAAATCCTGCCTGCATTACTGAAACCCTCTCAGATAATGGAAGTTGAATGTTGTTTGGCCCAAGGAACATGTGGGTTAGGAAATGGCTCTAAAATAGACTTTAGCAGAACTGAAAAGTCTTAATGTTCAAGGTTTAATCACTTGGGTTTCTCGGGCAGGATTCCCTGCCTTTCCTCTCCAAAACAGGGCTTTAGAGTGTCTGGGATTTGTCTTGTGTTTTCCCCTTGTTTCCTGCTGAATAAGGACCTACCAGAGAACAAGCTCTTTCTGGGCCACTAGAGGCTGCTCTTAGATGAATTTAACCCAGCATTAAGCCTGCCTCTTTCCTTTCTGCATTATAAACGTGCAGTATGGGCAATGGCTCCATATAGAACTGGGTGTCTTGGTCTTTCTGGGCTTAGTTTTGCTGTTTTGTGTTCAATGGCAATCAGCAAGGATGGAAATTCAACTTCCATTTCTGCAGTATGTCTCGAAAGCACTCTGTGTAACTGTCTCTATGCTCTTCTGGGGGGTGGGAGGAAAAGCTTGAAAAACTTCATGTACTTCCTTGTGACAAACTGGTCTTAACTATGTTATCAGTTGCTTTGTCATAGTTAAACTGTGGATTTCCACATACAAATCTACTCTAAACAGAGGCTTACTTTTCTGTTTGTTTTTAATGATGTAGACTTTCCACAGCTACGGGCTGAACTTCTATTTGCACTAAAGCTGTAAAAGCTGATAAGCTTGAGTTACAAAGATCCCTGTAAGTGAAAAGCAACCACCTATTTTTTATTGAAGTGTTTGGAAAAGGTTTATCTATGATGAGCCCTCTTTCAGAAAAAAAAACTTACATTTTCATTAAAAGTTTCTCATATAACCTTACTAGTAAAGTTAATGCTCTTTGAAAATGTGGATAATGTTTTAAAGATGCAAACTGATGTTTGTGGTTTTTCATTATGCTATCTGATTATGTTTGCCTCTTTTTTTAAGTGTCTTGGTTCTACCCATGTGATGTTGTTTAAGTGCTACAAAACATTGACATAAAGAGTGGGATGGGGAAGGAATATTGGGAGGGAATATTTTCTTTTCTTCTGATTTGTTGACTTTGCCTTCTAATTTCCTAGTGTATTCTGACAGAACTATCTCTCTTTCTGGCTACTGCCTGACCATGCCTGTTTGACTCCTGATGCCATGACTCCCACCCTGGGACAGGCTTACAAGAATGTGCCTCGATGGATATATTTTTGTTAACAAATATTGTGTTCTCAACATCACTGCCAGTACTTGCCAAAAGCGGTTATTTTCACTGGCGTTCGTAATCCCTGTGGTAGCAGCCGGCCATGGTGCAAAGGGCCCTTTTAGGCCTGTCACGGTGGTGCTGACTGCAGATGGAGCCACCACACTGCCCTGCTCCTCCTCAGCTGTGTCCTGCCCTGGGGAGAGATGACACAAGGGCTGTTGGTGACAGGCGAAGCGCACCCAAACGGAAGCAAAACCCATTAACGATGACTGCAGCGCGGAGCAGAGCTCCACTGACTTGCTCACTAAAACCGCAGCTTGTCGAAGGAGTTATTTGCTTGTTAGGTCAGTGACCGGGGGCAACGGAGGCCGCTGGGGGCAGCAGTCTGCACACATTACCCCGGAGCGGGGCAGACACGGCTATTGTTTAGCGAGAGAAGGACAAACCTTGTCGGGAAGGGGCCTGGGCCCTGCCCGGCTGCCGCAGGGGGGAGATGTGAGGCGATAAACGGCCCAAACGGGGCCCGTTGGGCGGCCGCGCCGGGGCGGCGGCGCTGCCCTCATGGCGGCCGCGCTGCCCTCATGGCGGCCGCGGCCGTTGGTCGCCGCTACCCACAATGCCCCGGCGGGAAAACAGAGCGCCACGTGACGCGGCGAGCCCATCATGGCGGCTCCCAGCGGCCGCCGGCCGCGGGGCGGCGGGCAGGGCGGCAGCGGCGGCGCCGACGAGGACGCCGAGGGGCTCTACGTGGCCGTGGAGCGCTGCCCGCTCTGCAACACCACGCGCCGCCGCCTCACCTGCGCCAAGTGCGTCCAGAGCGGAGACTTCGTCTTCTTCGACGGCCGCGACGCCGAGAGGTAGCCGGAGGGAGCGGGAGGGGGGGGACGCGCGCCCCTTCCCGCCGCGGGGCCGTGGGGTGCCCTTCCCCTCCCCCCTGGGGGGGGGGGGCGGCCCCGGGCAGGGCGAGGGCAGCGCGGGTCCCCTCCCCCCCTCCCCGGGCTTCCCGCTCCCTTTGGAACCACGCCGGGAAAGTAGGAAAATACACCCCAAAATAGCCCTCCGTAGCCCCCGGATCCCCGCTTCTCCATCCGGGGGAGGGGCTGGGGGAGCTCGCGGGGGTCACGGTGCTCGTGGGGGGATCAGCACATAGAACCACACCGTCACAGAATGGCTGAGGTTGGAAGGGACCTCTAGAGACCAANGGAAAATACACCCCAAAATAGCCCTCCGTAGCCCCCGGATCCCCGCTTCTCCATCCGGGGGAGGGGCTGGGGGAGCTCGCGGGGGTCACGGTGCTGGTGGGGGGATCAGCACATAGAACCACACCGTCACAGAATGGCTGAGGTTGGAAGGGACCTCTAGAGACCAAATGGTCCAGCCCCCCTGCTCCAGCAGGGACATGTGCTGTAAAAGCCTTAAAAAAGTCTTTAAAGCGGACCTGGGAAACAGGGGGGGTTCCTCGAGCTCATCCTGCTCCCTCCAGGGCTTTGCAGCTCTCCCTGTTGGCACCTGCAGGTCAGAGGCGGGTGGGAGGTCGCAGGCGGCTTCCTTTGCATGGGCTGATTCCCTAGGAAGGGGTAGAAATACATTATTTTATAATAACACCCTCCTCAGGAACACCTTGGGTGCTGCTGTTCCTCGTCCTTCCTTCGCTCAGGTGCCAGTGTCAGCACCCCGGCTGTTTGGGGGAACCCACAGGCTGGCGACAGCCCCAGACAGCCGGGGCAAAGCAAAAAGCCATGCAGTGGGATGCTCAAAAAGCTCCCGTTTCCAGCAGCGTCTGGCCAGCCAGGAGGATTTCAAGTCCTTCAACAAAAGCTGGAAAGCGTGCGAGGAAGCACCACCTTTATCCATGCAACTACTCCTGATCATGAACTCTTCTCAGAGTCACAAAAATACTGCCCTGTAGTTAATCACCCACGTCCTTGCTCCTTTCTGCGAGGGCTTAGCTCCCCAGGAAGGCAGCTAAATGAGCGTTATGACAATAAACAAATGGTCTCGTTACGTGATTCAGACGCGGAGCACTGCCCTGTAGCTCCTTTTCAATGGCAAGGCTGGTTCACGTTCAGGACGTGTCCGTCGGAGAGTCACGCCGCTGTCTCGGGAATAGCTCCAGTTTTTGGCTGCTCTATCTGAGCCGTGTTTGTGGCCCTTTATTTGTGGCTCCCTGGACAGCTGTTGAGAGGGATTTCTCCAACTATTTTGGGAAGGTGGTAAGCAGCGTGTTGTATGTGGGGGTCCTTACACCAAGCACATTTAGCATCCTGGTGCCAGATATAAGAATAGCCAAGGAGACAACTGCTCCTTTCTTGCTGCCTTGGTCTCTGCAGCAGCTTTAGGCAATTACTTGCTAAGTTACTGAAGGCTTTTCCCACCATTAATGTTTTCTTTGTGTGTTTGTGTAACAGAATCTATATGATTGGACAGAGGTGTGTGGTCTCACATTTAAATAACTTTGACTTTTTAAAGCATACCCAGAATATAGGACATATATGTCGTGATCTGTAAGCTGATTCATGTGAATGAACCTTAAAGCCTTGCTGAGTTGCATCAGTGGGGCTTGGAGTGGACATAAGGGGTCAGCCAGTTGAGTCAGCTTACAAAATTGAGGTCTTAGTCTGCCACTTCCTGGCTTTTCTTGTTTTTATGTAAAGGACTGTGTCATTGAACCACAAACCATTTTTTTTTCACTGAAACAAAAGGAAAACTTGTGTTTGACTAAGATAGCTTGAGGTTATCTGCAGCTTCCATGAAAAGAATGTTTTTTAGAATTTGGAACCAGAGCCCAAGTATTTTTGCCTGCTCTTTTCTTGACGTTAAGATTCTAGTCATACATCAAGCTTAATTATGGAAATTCAGTTTAGTCTTCTTTATAGAACATTCAGTTTAGTCTTCCTTATAGAGCGATCATAGAATCACAGAATGCTCAAGGTTGGAAGGGACCTGTAGAGATCGTCCAGTCCAACCCCCTGCACATGCAGGGTCACCCAGAGGACGGGGCACAGGCTGCATCCGAGCAGGTTGGGAAGATCTCCAGAGCAGGAGCCTCCACAGCCTCTCTGGGCAGCCTGTTCCAGGGCTCAGGCACCGTCACT
>VZSG01000267.1:759412-776619 GCA_013398315.1 Nothoprocta pentlandii | reverse complement strand
GCCTCCCTTGAGGTATTTATACACGCTGATCAGGTCCCCCCTCAGCCTTCTCTTCTCCAGGCTGAACAGGCCCAGCTCCCTCAGCCTTTCCTCACAGGGCAGATGTTCCAGGCCCCTGAGCATCCTCGTAGCCCTGCGCTGGACTCTCTCCAGCAGCTCCAACCACTGTCGTTCTGTGTTAACCAACCTTTAAGATGTTTCCCTACCCATTAGAAAAAAAGGAATCATAAAGATGTGATTTTAGACAAAGTACCAGAGGTAACAGCTTCTTGAAAATCTCTTATCTTTGCATGTGAGCTGAAGTGTGGGAAGTGTGGAGTTTCCTAATTTTTTGTTATTTTTGTCACCAGATGTGGTTGCCACCTATGGAGATCACTCCATTATTCTGTTCTTCTGGGCAACCTCCTTGTTTTCAAAGTCTCTCCAGGCTTTGTTTCTCCCGCTATCTCGGAGTTTTCCCAAGCGGGCAGTGCTTTGAAAGCAGAGCCACCGCAGAGCCGCTTCGTGAATTAAATCATGTTAACATGAACGTGCTGTTTGCAGCAGGAGAGCACAGCGCATGGACAAAGCTGCATAAGTGTTGGGTTTCTTGTAGGTGTTCCTCAAAGACGATGGGATGACTTCTCTTTGAAACTCCCCTTGAAATGTTTTATCTGCATTGTATAATCAACACAAACAATGAACGATGTAATGGCGAGAGAGAAATAATCTTTCTATGGATATCTAGATTCATTTCTGACATCAGTTTTGGGGTTTTTTTTCCACATTATAGGCAACTCGTGAGTTTCAGTGAACCTTTCTCGCAATGTGAGCATAGAGGTGGAGAAATTCTTCCAAACTATGACCACACACTATGGCAAAGTCCTTCAGGGACAGGTGCAGCAAACTGGGTTGTTTTCAGGTTGCAACTGCTGTCATCATTACGTTTAGGTTAGGCCTTTTAGCACTACCTAAGTTTGTTTAATAGCAGCACGGTGGTCAGTCCTGCCCAAGTCCAACAGGATCATGGCAAGGGCTTTTCTGTACCTACCAGTTATAACCAAGGTGTGAGAAATTCAGCTTCACAATGAGAAGGGTAGAGGGGCACCTGTGCCTGCTGGTGTCTTTTTTTATGTGTAACCCATTGCAAGCAGTGGATACAAATCTGAATTATGTCTGATTTCCTCTTGATGGACTGTTTTACATGCTAATTGTTATAAAAACTACAGTAAGTTTGAAGCTATGCATATGTCTATGACAAAAATCACACCCCATATCTGAGAGGGGGAGAAGAGGAGAAACAGAGGAGCTGTTAAGATTAATTACCAAAATACAGCTACAATTAAGCATGAGTATTCCGGAAGTCCTCCAGCAAAGTAATCACCACGATTCTCATTAGTGCTGTGTTGTATGTTCAAATCCAGGCCAGCTTGGTGAGTTTAAATTCACCCTGGAGACTTTTTTTTTTGTCCTCGGGAGTTTCCTCCAGCCTGTGACATGCATAAATTCTCAGAGTGTTTTGTAAGCATCTCTGAATTGCTTTGCTTTATACGTTTGCAGGTGACAAAAGCCAAAGACAGTATAATTTTGATATCTAGGCCTGTTTGATTGGTATGGTACTGTTTATGATTAGGAACAGGGTACTTTTTGTGGCATGGGGTTTTACTGGAGGCAATAGATACAGCAATGGATTCAGCTGTTTCTATCCTCAGCTCCTTCAGCGTTAATCACTTTCTGTAGATTAGGAAGTGCTTCTTCCTGGTTACTTCTGATTATGAACGTGTCGAGTGCCAGGAAATAAACCAGGTGACCATAGGAAATCTGAGGTTAATGTGATAAGATTGAGGATAAGGAAATATTGAAAGAATCATAGAATCATTTGATATACTAAATTCTCTGCCTCATTTCTCAGCTTCTCTCAGTTTACCTTTTAGGAGAAGATCCTTAAATATCCCTATCCCTGTTCATCCAAAGTCACACTTGTTTCTTGATAAGTTGGAAGGATGGAGATATATATAGAAAATTAGTTATGTGATGCAATACAATTAAAACCAGGGCTGTATAAGGAAATGGAAAGGTTTGCTTCAGAGAAACCTGCTGAAGAGGTTTGTAGGAGCAATTTGACATAGTTGCTGAAGTGTGCGGCGAGTTGTAATCTCTGCAGCCTTTCACAAATAGTTTTATCTTCCCTCCCTGCTAAGAACATCATTTAGTCCCCCAAGACTCAACGCCTCCTTCCCCTTTTCCCTAATGTGACGGGCAAGATTTGGGTAATTGGGTTTAGTCAGACTCCAGGCCTATTAACCCAGCTTCCAAAGCAGGGACTGCCAAATCACCGGAGCCCTGGCGTGTCTCGGCCAGGTGCTTTCGGGTGGGAGCCGAAGGTCGGGGTGCAGCAGACGCAGAGCACCCCAGTAAACCCCGGAGCACATTGGGGTCACTTCTGTAGCTCCGGGCCGGACACGCTCCGGTGGCGCCGCATTCCTGGTGCTCCCGCGTCGCCTCCGGCTCTCGTGCCGGCCCCTGTCCTGCTCCTGCTCCTGGAGACGCTCGGGGCCGGCTAAGAAGGCACCGACCACAAGTTTTGCTGTTGACAGTTTTGCTGTCATTTAATGCTGTTTGCATCTCGGGAGGATGATGAGGCGCGTTGCCAACCTGAAGTTCGTCTCCATGCTTTAAATTTTTGAGTTTTTACCTATAATCAAGCCCGGAGAGCTGGGCAGATAGGGAGGCCCCAGGTGCCATCCTGTCAAGGCTCGTTGTGTAGCTCCTTCCCAATATAAGCTTAAATATCTGCAAAATAAGACTGGGTAGCATGGAAAATGTTAGGCCTGTGCAAAGATGTAAATACCATGAAATATTGGTATTGCTAAGCTATAAACTTCTAGAAATGGCAAGCAGTTATGGGTAACATTAATAAATTTTGATAATACAACAGGCTGTTTTTTTTGTCAATTTAGAAGTTTTGGTGCTCTTTTGGTGAGAGGGAGAGAGATGCCCTAGAATTCTGCAGGGGTTTTATACATTTAACCACTACTTCCAAAGATCAGAACAAGTTTTTGAGATTTACAGAATCCCACAAGCTTCTTTCTCTTTTTTTTTTTTACTGTTTTAGATAACTTACAGGGCAGTATTGTACAAAATAATCAATGCAAATATTTAATCTCTTCTAGGTTTTCAGACAAGAAAGAAAGACTGATGCATCTGAAAACCAAACAGAGAGAATTCCAAAAACAGTAAGTTGGATCAATAAATGAAAATAAACAATAAGAATTCTGGAAAAAAAAACCTCTAATGCACTGGTGTTGCACATCCATATCGTCCAGATACTCAGATAACTTTCAGTTGTGTTTCTTCCTCTAGTGTTTTGAAGGCCATGGAAGGGAAAGAGATAACCGATCAGCTGGTGAGTTATTCAAAGCACTGCAACATTTTAAGAGTCTCTGAATTCCTAGACCTTGTAGATTAAATTTACATTTTACCTTTGGGGCATTGTATTGCTTTACCAAAAAACCCAATGTAAGCAAAACTGAGATTGGGCTCTACAAGCAGAGTGCTTCACATCACCAATATGTTTCATTTATTAGATATTTTCTCAATAGCTTTTTATTTAACTGACTTTGTAGTAAGCGTTCAGTAAGTTTATTTGTGGTATTTGTCCATGCACAGAGCATTATATGAACTATTTATTTATTGGCCTGATCCAATTAAGAACAATTTGCTACTGCTGCACTATAGCTGCTGGCTTTGCTGTTAATCATTAGCCAGTGTGTTTGAAATCATTTGTACCCTAGAATTGCTGAACATTCTTTTTCAGAGGTGGAAAATAATGTCTTGCAAGATGAGGATTGAGCAGTTGAAACAGACCATTTGCAAAGAAAATGATGAAATGACAAGACGTGAGTAATACTTGGGCTTTTGTGGTATGTAAAACCTCTGTGCCTTGAAGAGTGAAATATCTATTGATGTGAATTTGAATGGTAGTTTAAAAAATGATTTGAATGGTAGTTTAAAAAATGATGAATTTCCAAACTGTCATTTCTTGAAAAAGTTTGCAGGCAAATCAGCGAGAGATTTTAGTCATTTATGCTTGGGTTCTAATTAACCAGCAATATATGTGTTATTCAGTTGAAAGAAGATTATTTTGCAACAGTTTAAAAAGTAAATGCTTAGCAGCCTGTGACTTCAGCTTTGTTTCTGCACTTGGTTTTCTTTGGTGTGGTGTTTCTGAACGTTTCCTTTTGATAAAGAGGAGTAACAGCTCTGCAGTTAATAGGAATTCCATGTAACTGATGCGCTTTAACCCACACCTTTGTAGAAACCCTAAAATCCTCCTTCAGCAAGACTGTCACTGAAATACAGCACAGGCTGGGGAGCTGCTATCACTCAGCAGCTTCAGTTTGAAACTCAGTAAATATTTTACACACACGAGAGATTTGTAGTGTCATCCTTCAGAAGAGAATATGCAGCACTCCTTACAAGCTGCACGCAAAGGGAAGATAAGGAATGTGTTAAGGCACATATTGCCTGAATTGGAGGCATTTAAATGACTTGAATTTCAGGAGAAGTCATAGAAAGAGTGGAAGCACAGGCATATGACTGAGATTGTTTGTAAAGGAATAGCACAGGCTTGCAGCTATAACATGAGAAAGATTGAGGAGGAAAGTAATGAGCAGCATGGATAGTAACAAGAAATACATAATAAGAGCAAGGTGAAGGAGTGGGTGAACCTGCTAGTTGACAGAAAAGGCAGCGAATAACAGTTAATGCAGAGAAGTCTGAAAATAGGCGGTGCTTTCTTTGTTTCATCTTCACCCAAAGAAAATGTGATCAACTGTTTAACCAGACTGAATTTTACATGGTGAGAGGACTACAGGCCAAGGAAAGAAAACAGCCAGTTAAATATTATTTGATTATGTCAGCAGGTCCTTATAAGATTAACCTTAGAGTGCTTAAGGAGTAAGCTGAAGCGGTCTGTGGAACACTTGATCTCCTGAGGGAAAGAGGCTGTCCCAGGAAACGGGGTGAGAGCAGCATCTCTTCCAAAGGCTGGAGGAAGGGAGAACCTTAAACCAATGGCTCAGTCATCCTAATATATAGCTGTGATTAACTTAGAAGTTAATGTAGTTAAAAATAAATATTACTGTCTGTTAAGAATAGATCTTGCCTCAACAGTCTCCTTCTCGAAGGATCAAGTGGTCTGTTGAAGGGGAAGAAGTGGAAGGTGCAGTATATATTGCCTTGGGACTGCCCAAAGCTGCCTCCCAGGCGAGCAAAGAAACAGGCTCTGGATGCAATCCCTGCAAGGCTGACACACGTATAGGAAGGCTGCGTGCAAAGGATGGTGATTCTTGTCAAACTGAAGCGGTGGGACAGGTGGAGCTCAGCGGGGACTTGTCCTTGGCCCAACTTTGTCCAGGATTTTCCATAACAGCAGAATCAAATTCAGACTCACACAGAAAAATTGACAGAATGATCTGTAAACAGCAAAGTTTGAGTACAGCTTGTTTAGGAAAGAGGAACATATATAAACACGAAGCGAAAAAAGCTGGGAAGATTTGAAAGGAAGGGATCTGCAGAGTCGCAAATGAAATATAAATTATCCATCCAACACTGCTGCAGAAGGGAGCAGACCTCTTTGAGTTGTGCTAACACAAGCATTGCATCTAATATAGAAGCACTCATCCTGCTGTGCCTGGCATTGGTGGTGCTGCAGTGGGAGTCTGGAGCCCAGTCGGAGTGATTTAAGAAAGGTCTTAGTCAACTGGAGATAGAAAATACTTAGGAGTATTTTCTAGAAGAAAATGCTAGGAGTAAAAAGCAGGGATTGGTTAAGAAAATTGATGTTTGGTTGGTTTAGAAAAGAGAAAGTTGAGGAAAAGCATCTTTTCAGTAGGTAAAAGATTATTATAAAGGGGGTACTCGTTGCCTCTTTAGCCAGTGAAGAAAGGACAAGAGGAAATCAGCTTGACTTGGAAGAATTTAATCACCTTTTCCCAAAATCCAGCTCTGACAGAGCATCACGCTTGGATCCTGTTTTTCAGATATAGCCTTTCTGTTTTGTGCTCTCATTTTGTGAAATCCAACTGGCTAAATATGTTGGTTGGAGCAACTATGCTTCCTTAAATGTTTTCTTGATTGTCTCTTTAACAGCATAAAATGTAGCTTCTTTCAGTAGCAGATGCCATGGAGCATCCTTACTGCAGCTCTGGTCTCTCATGTGCCTTGCAATCAAAATCTATCAGTAAAACAGTGTCAGGGCCCAGTGCTTCCCTTTCTGATTACAGGAAAGCAAATAGTCTATCTTGGTGAATTGGAACCTGCCTGACACTTTTTCTGTTCCATCATAAAACCTGAGATGGGCTGGCTAGTAGATTGGGACTCTCATTCAATCTAGAGCACGTAAAGATTTCTAGACCTGTTTTTGGGCTGTATGAGAATTATTTTTCTATGCTTTTGAAGCAGAGATGGTTAATCCATCCAGTACCCCATGCTTGTGGGAGCTTTACTGCAGTGACTTATTAGTAGGCAATTCAGCAGGTGCTCTTGAAGGGTATTTTTTCATACGTCTCGTGCGTGGGGTCAGTTCAGGCAGTTGCTGTCAGCCCAGGACTCTCAGTGCAGGAGCGTGGTTGTCATTTTGTGACTGGGAAGGGAGGCGGTGGGCACTCCCTCGTGGCAATAAGAAGGTGTGTGGTTGGGATCCAGGTGCTTTAAGGGCACATACGTGACTGCAAAGCCCAAGTAACAGAGGCTAAAAAAGTCAGGGATGCCGGGAATTGTGGATTGAGATGCTATCTGCATTGATTGGGGCTGCAAGCAATGCATGTCTCTCTGGTCAAGATCACGCAGGCATGTGCATTCAAGCTATTTCTGTTATGATGATTATCCCAGAAGTTTAATTAAACTATGGAATCTTGGCTTTTCTGCTTCAAATCCAAAAGCAGATGCATAGGAATATGGAAAAACTAATCCCAATTTCAATCTCTTTGTAGATCTTCCAAAAGATTGGATCATTTAGCAGTTGGAAACTCTCAGTAGTGAAGCAGAGTTTTTTTATTAAGCTGCTGAACATCATTTTCTATATATGTTAACAAAGCTTTCCTCAAGCTTGACACAAGTGCACCCCAGCTCCTCTCTCAAGCCTAACATCTGCTGCTGTTTTCACAGACGCAGAGGGACTTCTGAGGATTAAAGAGGAGAACCAGAAGCATTATCGCAGGGCTCAGCGGCATCAGGAGAAGAAAGAGAAGATCCAGAGGCATAACCACAGGTTGGGAGACTTGGTGGAGAAGAAAACCTATGACTTGAAAATCCAGCATGAGCATCTGGCGAATCTTCGCCGGACACACATCCTGGAGCTGACGTCAGTCATATTTCCCATTGAAGAAGTAAAGACAAGCATGAGGTATGGAAGGTTTATCATTTTGGTCTCATGTTGCTTAGTTTGAGCCATGTAAGTCTAAGCTAGATATTCTGGCTCCCTTAGAATCTATGGAGAGGAGGAGGTATTTCCCTAAAGCATCCTTTGCAAAGACAGCTCCAGAATAGGAGAATCTGGAGGGACTAGTTTCTCCCCACTGGGCAATCTGAGGCATGTGTCCAACATTAAACTCTCCTAAAATACATAATGAATCCCAAAACTAGGTAAAATAACAAGGAATTTCGCAGGAGTGTTTGTGCAAGCATTCCCTTCTCTGTGAAGCCCAACCAAGTACATTGCTGATTATAATTTTAAAGCTTCTTTTAAAACCCTGTGATTCTTTGGGTGCCACAGAGATCCTGCAGATGTGTCTTCCGAGAGCGACAATGCGATGACCTCTAGCACTGTGAGCAAGCTCGCGGAAGCCAGGAGAACGACTTATCTCTCCGGACGATGGGTGTGTGATGACCATAACGGGGACACCAGCATCGGTATCACAGGGCCTTGGATAACCCTTCCTAATAATGGAGATTATTCAGCTTATTACAACTGGGTGGAAGAGAAAAAAACTACACAAGGACCAGGTAAGAAGCAAGCTCTCGTTAAGCATCCAGGCTATTCCAGAAGATGTGTAACGTGTGGTCTTGGATACCAAGCAGAAGGCACAGGGGACTGGCAGCTCAATCCATTTGTCCTCAGCTGGAGGAACCTGAGTTAGAAATATAGTGCCAAGAAATAGGTTAGTCCCTTTAAAACCTTTTTTGCAGGAAATGCTCATTGGAGCAGTGTAATAGAGAAATAAAGTCAATTATTGGCAGCTTTGACATGGTTCACATGCCATAGATTTAACAGGAGTTCCAAGAATTACTATTTACTCCTGCTTCTGACAGACTGATCTGTAAACGGTTACTGGATTCAGGCAATTCTCAATACTGACAAATTCCATTTTCCAGAGTAGACTTCACCCACTGAAGCTTCATGTAAAATGAGACTTTCGTGCTGCTTTTATTTCTTTTAGATATGGAACATAATAACCCTGCTTATACCATCAGTGCTGCATTGTGCTATGCAACTCAGCTCGTTAACACTTTGTCTCTCATCCTTGATGTAAATCTTCCGAAGAAGCTCTGTAACAGGCAAGTAATTGCAAGCCTCTACGAAGATGAATCAGGGACCAGTTTTGACTGATGTTGATTTGGTTTTGTGAACATGTCATTATTTGGAACAGCTCTTATGGTAATGGTTGATGGCTCATGGCTTTCTGTGCTGTCTAATTTTGGGAGGGAGGGCCAGGAGAGTTTTAGATCACAGCTAATAGTCCCTCCCTCCTTTTTACCTCCTGAGAGCCTAGAGCAAGTGCCATCATTCAGAATGACGACTTATTAATAGACATATTCAGCCTCCTCAAATTGGGAATGAAATATGACTGCATGGATAGCACTTCTCATCTTATGAGACCCTACTGTGCTTTACGAAATTCCAGCCCCATTTGGCAACTCTGAGTCAAGTTGAATAGCTGCACTGCATGTATGATCTAATAGGAATCATGAAGAGCTGTAGAACAGGGCTTCATAATATGACAGCAATGTAATTTTCTTTGGGATAGAGCACCAGTGAGGAACATAGTGACTTGCCAGGCGTCTGGGAGTGCATCCTGCAGGTGGGATCTGAGCAGAAACAGGGGCCTCAGTTCTGCTGCCGAGATTCTTGAAGTGTTTAAAGCACTGGCTGCCCAAGCAAGGGCATAAAAGTTGTGTGGGATCACTGTAGTTTTTCTCAGGGTTCATTTTTTTTGCAGAGGAAAGGGTTTGGAGCAGGATATGAAGTGAAATTTAAAAGGAGGGCCAAAGTGGTTTGGGTGCAGCAGACCCTTCTGAGTCTGCTACCTGTGCACATCACTTGCCCTGCTGGCACTAGTTGACACCAGGGCAAACAGGGCTTGTTGGGAAGATGCTAACAGTCTTGCAAGGTGAAAAATGCTGATCTCCCAAGCACACTAAAACTGCTGTACAATTTAAACAAGTGTTCTCTGCGAGAATGCTTACTGCCTGATATGTTAAGAAGCCAGAGTACAGGATACTGATGCCTGCTGCCAGGGCCTTTTCACAGTGTTCTGCTCTGTGTGTCTATGTGCTCTTCCAACAGCGAGTTCTGCGGGGAGAATCTCAGCAGACACAGGTTCACGCGGGCAGTGAAGAAGCTGAATGCCAATATCCTTCACCTCTGTTTCTCCCAGGTAGGCTGGAGCACATTTGGATGCTTTAAATAGCTTCTAAAATACCTACATTGACTGCAGGTTTCCTCCAGTAACTGAAGATGTCTTTTTCTTGCAGCATGTGAATTTAGATCTGTTGCACCCACTGCATACGCTCAGGAACCTCATGTACCTGGTCAGCCCAGACACTGAGAACTTGGGCAGGTAAGAAGAGCAGTATCAATTTGATGCTCCTGTGACTGAATTGCCTTTGGAATTATTCATTTGCCGCCTTGTCTGTGGGGGAAACTCTCCCCTTTTGCTGCTTCTGTGGATGAGTCCTCAATCAGCAAATCAGATATCAGCGTGGATGCAATAAGTCAGGGGAGGGTAGAAAATATAGAGGGGTTTTAGTATGAAATTATATATAAATATTTAATTATATATAAATATCTAAGAGTTCGGTAGTATAAATCCTGACACGAACACTGGGTAAGGTTTTCAGGGAATACCTCTGATCAGTGAGCCCCATAGACAGAAGTCTTCAAGTGATACTAATCTTTATGTAAATGTTAGATTAGTAAGCAAAGAACATTGCTACTGCAGGCTGCATGCGCCAAGTCTAATAATTATTTCTCTTTTTTACAACTGAAGTATAAAGAAGGTAACAGCATTGATTTCCTCTTGGCATAGTCCAGCCCCCAGCCACATGTGCCTTGGCCGCTCTACAAATGTTAGTTTAATCTGACAGCCGCTTTATTCCCCCCTCACACATGTTCTGACATTTGCTGTTTGCCCTTGTTCAAACGCACAGTTCCTGCCTTTATTTAAAAGCCTGCGCTGCCACTAAGGTGAACGGACTTGAGGTCTCCCAGAACCTTTGTTGCTCTCTTGGCTTTTATCCCGACTGGTTTGAACCAAAGGCAAGGGGAGACAAAACCCCCTAACGTAGCTCAGTTTGGGAGTAGAAGTTGCTGCTGCTCATCTGAAAACAAGGGAATTGCAGGAATTGCTGGAGAACTATATTCAGGAAAGTGGTTACTGTGAAGGAGCTAAGTGCCACAGTGGACTTGCTTCAGTGTCTGGCTGTGACCAAGCTTCACATGCATCAAAAGGGTCCAGGGAGCAAGAGAAGAGGTTACAGGAAAGAGTAAAACATCACTGGGGAAAATACCTGCCCGGGAGGGAAATAGTGTAATCTTTTTTCAAACACTTTGAGCTCAGAGATTGAAAGATGAGTGCCCACCTTCATGGGGACAAAACACAGGCTGCAGAGCGGCATCTTGGTCTGATGTGAACACTATTGGAGGTGAAGAGTCTGAGCTAAGTGGAACTGAGGCACGTGCTGGTTACACAGATCCATTCCCTGCAGAACGAAGAGGGAGATGCTCCATTTCCCGATGGCTCCTGTCAGGGCTCCATGAGGATCAGGAACGGCTGCTCGCATCAGGCAGAAGTTCCCGGGCTCAGCACAGGGGGAACTGGGTGGAATTTAATGGCCCTGGTTATGCAGGAGGTCACAGCAGGTGATCTCATGGTCCCTTCTGGCCTTAAACCCAGTGACTTGCTTCTGATGTTGCCCTGTTAAGCCACAGGCTTTGCCAGGAGGCAGCACTCCCATTCCTTTAGGCATTAGGAAGGAGGAGTGTTCACCTTGAATTTCCCAACTGCCTACAAAGTTTGCAGCAAGCAGCTGTCTTTATTTCAGTCTAAGTATCTGGATTTATAGCTGCCTGATAGTTTCCTTCACAAGCTCCTCCTTTCAGATACATGGAGTATTACCAAGCTCTTGTTGTTTGGAGTTAAATTTTTCTGTCCTAAATGTCTGCTTCAGGCTTCTTCTCCAAACTTTTTATCATGGTAAGTTCTTGTTTCATCTGTAGGAGCCTTGTGGTTTGGAATGAACTCTGCTTGCTCTAGGAGAGGACCCTTTCACAGAGTCTGAAAACCTGCCTTTCTCTCACTGTGGGTTATGGATGGCTGTTTGCAGATGCTCAGTAGGGGCTTCCCAGGCAGCTCCATGTGGCCGTGAGGAAGAACTTGTTTGGGGTGAGGGTGCCCGAGCCCTGGCCCAGGCTGCCCAGGGAGGCTGCGGAGGCTCCTGCTCTGCAGATCTTCCCAAGGCGCCTGGATGCGCCCGGGTGCCCCGTGCTCTGGGTGTCCCTGCTGGAGCAGGGGCTGCGCTGGGGGATCCCTAGGGCTCCCTTCCAACCTGGTCCGTTCTGGGATTCAGGCAGCGGCTGCCGTCGCCTCTCCCGCCAGGCAGCGGCAGCAGAGGCGCCGCGGGAGCCGCGGAGCCGCTCTCAGCGCGGCCTGTGCAGGAGCAGCCCTGGCAGCCTGAGCGTCAGCAGCGCTGGCGACTGCAGCCTCCCCGGGCACCTCCTGAGCTCTTCGACCACCCCCACCACGAAGAAACGCACCCCGGCACACGGAGCCTCGGCTCCGGGTTGAAAATGAGAGCTGTTCCCCATCAGGGCAGGACTTCCATTACTGGGAGTTGTTATCGTGGCGAGGGTGTCCGTGTGCCACAGGAGAGCAGCTCTCCCGCCCCTCCGCTTGGCAGCGGCTCCTTCCTGGGCCTCGCGTCTCCGTGGCCGCCGCGGGTCTCCCTGCGCTCGGGAATTCTCCCCGCAGCCGGCGCAGGGGTTGGCGGCCTCGCCTTTCCCCACGGCTGCCCTCACCGCCCTCGTGTCCCCGCTCGCAGGTCCGGGCCCTTCGAGATCAGCGCCGACCTCGAGGACTCCATGGAGTTCGTGGATCCCAGCGCGGCCGGCGAGACGGACGAGAGCGGCGACGAGCGCGTGAGCGACGAGGAGACGGACCTGGGCACGGACTGGGAGAACCTGCCGAGCCCGCGCTTCTGCGACATCCCCTCGCAGCAGGCGGAGCTGCTGCAGAGCCAGAGCACGCAGGCCTCGCAGCCCATCGCCAGCAGCAGCGCCGGCGGCATGATCTCCTCGGCCGCCGCCTCCGTCACCTCCTGGTTCAAGGCCTACACCGGACACCGCTGACGCGCGCGGCAAGAGGAGCCCGGATCCGCGCGAGGAACCCCCCTGCACCCCGACAATACTGTAGTTAACCTCACGTATTCGGTTAAGTAGTGCCTGGGACAAAGGGAAGGGCAGACTTGGATTTTTTGTAAACCGGAAAAACCTTTTTATTTACCCAAGATGACTGTGACGGTACCGTTTTGTAGGGTAGTTAGCTCCGTTCTTCTGGCCCGTTCCGTGACGGCACTTGTGTGTCTTGGTTCTGTCTGCGTTGTTGAGTGTCAAAGGGAAAGGACCCAGCAGCCTCCAGCTCCGCATTCGAAGGGACACGTCTGGGAGAACTTGGATCAGGAGGAGTGCGGGAAGAGGGCTGCTGCTGCAGCCTGGACAGTGTGGTGCAAACGCAGTTCACATTTTCCTAACTCCTTACAGAGTTTTTGTTTGTGTGTGTTTTAAATCTGTCTCGCATAATGCACAAGTGCATATTTCTAAATTCTTTTTTCATTCGGGATATGAAAATTATGCATTTTTAACATGTTTTCTAATCTCCGTTGCCATATTTTTAATACAAAGAATCAGCATGGACAGGAATTCACACTGCAGCTCGCTCTTGTTTTAATTTGGTGGTGGATCTTAAACCCAGTTTTGCAGCAAACTGGTTTCTTTCATGCTGTTTCCACTGCTCAGTAGTCTAGAAGTTCCACGTTGTGCTGCACAGAGCACACGCAGGCTCTTTCCTCAGTACCACACACCAAAGAAACACTGGACGTTCTCCCAGCTAGACCCACACTTGACGCCGACACCGGAGGAGTGCGTTGGTGCAATAATGCTCATCAGCTGCAACACCACGTTGCCCCTTCCTGCGACTGCAAAGCCTCAGTTCAGGTTAGTTTAACCAAGTCACTTGCTCTCCACACTACCTGTGTTTTAAAACTTCTCCTCTTCTACGTTCCTGCGGGGTGGTTTTGGTACTGAGGGCCAGGCAGCTGGTCTGGTTTCTGTGCAGAGCGGACCGTGGTACCGCTCCGCTTCCCGGTGCGGCTCCAATTCCTTGGCCTTTCCCTGTGTTTTGCTTAACGAGGCTTTGCCCAGCGAGGCTCCCAGCGTCCACGTTACATTTTACAGGCGCACCGTTTTCCTTCTCCATGGGCCAAGCTCATGCTCCCCTCCACAAGGGGAGACTCCTGCCTCTCTCCCCTGTGCTTTTCCAGCCCTAGGATACTGTTTCTCCCAGCTCCTCCGCTTGGGTCTTTGGTATCAGTCATTTTCTTGCTCTCTTCCAAACCAAAGACCCCTAACTCCACGCTCACGGCGCACGCGCTGTAGGATGGGGACATCTTCAGTCCTATAAATATTTCAGCCTAACTCCAGTCGTCGGGTCCGTTTGGGGACAGCGGGGAGAACAGCCCAGACCCCTCCACCACCATGGTCCGTACGGGGACGGTGCGGCCCCTGAGGGGCTCCCAGGCCCCGCTCCCATCGCAGCCCTTCCCTCCGTTGCAGCTCTCGGCGCTTTTTGGCTCCCCATTTATTTTGCACTGGACCCCACCATCTAAATACCTTTTTTTTCATTTATTTTTCCTCTCCTTTTGCACCTCTCAGTCGCTCTTTCATCGCCACCTTTGCGCTACATAAGACCCTTAGAGGTCAGGCCAGGAGTCAGCTTCGTACTCTCATTTTCTTTGCAAAAATAATGCCTTTCCAAGCCATATTAACTTTGAAACCATCATGTTTTCCAAGTAATTGATTTGCAACCATGGGACATTCTGAAAGTGCACAAAGGCAGGGCGTTAAAAGGCATTGGGACAGGCCCTTTGGAGAAGTGTTTTTGTAACAAAATACAGATTGTGTTTTTTTTTTTTTTTTTTAAAAAGTGTTTTGCACATGTGTAGCTAAGGAAAAAAAAATGTGTTTGTCCAAAACTTGAGTGCAATTGCCAGGGTTAGTTTTCTAAGTTGTTTTTTTGGGGAGAGGGAGGGCAAGAGCAGCCGCAATTCTAGGAATTTGAGGCCGGCCAGCTCAAAGCTGCCAGGAAAGAGAGTTCGCAGGGAATAAAGGTGAGAATTTCAACGCGGGCCGAGACTTTGGGTGGTCAGAGGGGTCCCGGGGGAGAGCCCGGGGCCGGCGGAGGAGCTGGGGGCTCCGCAGGGCCCGCGCGGCGGCGCTGGACGTTGTGGCACCTGCAACACGGCCGGGCCTCGCGCTGCAGCTTCCAAACTCGGTGTCACTAAACACAAATGTGGGGTTTTTTTTTCTAAATTTTATTGTATTATTGCAATAAATCTTTAACAGAAAATTTTGAAGGTTGTGGATTGATGGTTGTTGCTTCTGGGTGTTTTGTTTTTTAAACCTGTTGGGGAAGGAAGGCGCAAAGCCTCCTGTCCTGTTGCAGTTAACCTTCAGAGGCGTCACCAAGGGTGAAATACATAGTATTGATTATAAAATATATATGAAAGTGAGAAATTGCTTGCAGGGGGGTGACAGTTGGGCTATGTGCTCCTGGGGGCAGGTTTTCTGGTGTTTCCAGACGTGGTTAATGAAGGTGCAGCCCCCTGGTTGCAAGGTGGTCCCAATAAATACTAAAATATATATAAATAATAAATAAACAAATAAACAGCCGTCCAGGCTGCCCTGCCCCGGGAGGAGCAGAGCGACCTCCTGGGCTCTCAGTGCAGCGTTTCCCCAGCGCTGGCCTTGCTCAGCGCCGGCCACCAGAGCCTCACACCCCGCTCCAAAAAATGACCTCACCAGCCCCTTATCTCCTTGGAAAATGTTTTCCCAGGCCACGCGGGGGCTTTGTCGCCCGAGCTCAGGCTTTCCAGGCTGGGGGAGCAGGGAGCAGCCTCATCCTGCTCTTGCTCACCGAGATGCAGCGGGAGGCCCCGGTTCCCGGGCACGAGGGTGGCAGCAGCAGCAGCTTCCCGGGTAGCTCTTCCCACTTCCATCCCTTCTTCTGCAGCTGCTGCTCCCAGCCCAGGGCCCTGGTGCGGGGTCCCAGCTCCTGCAAAGCTCCACAGCACCCTGCGGCACAAGGAAAGGCAGGAAGGGGCGAGTGGCCCAGCCAGGAGCTCCCCACCTCCCTCCCTTTTCCACCAGCTTTCCCAAGGGAAGCAGACTCAAGACTGAACTACAGCACAGCGGCACCTTTATGCCTCATTTTACAGCGTTTTTATTTTGGGGCCAAAAAAAAATATATATGTTTTACAAGAAAGTCGGATAAGGCAGATCTAGAATGCACATTTTATTACAGTAAAAAAAAAAAATATAATAACCAGACAACATGGATAAGGAAGACAAGAACTTTTTTTTTTTTTTATATTCTGACTATACAATAATATTCCTCTCCTTTTATCCACTGCCGCACTACTATAAATGTATCTGTTCTAGTCTAGGTTTAAGGTTGTCCAGTTAAATTGTTTGAAGGTTCTTTAGCCACGGTGACCTTTACCTCTTTAGAGTTTCCTCTCAGGAACATTCATATATTATACAGGATATACAGATTTTTTGGAAACGAGACACTTAAAACCACACACGCACACCTCTAGCTGCAACACCATGGTAGCTGCATTGTAGTGAGGACGTTGCTCAGCCAGCTGGAGACTCCCTATGTACAGTTGGTTTTTCTAGTGTTATTTACAGAGGTGGACTAAAAGCTCGCTCTCCTCTACCAGGTCAAGGCTCTCGTGTTCGGGGATGTGCAGTTTGGTGGCCCTGGGAGAACACCCTACGTACACTGTAAACAGCACAGGGCGGCAGAGGCGGCTCCGGGCGCCGCCGGGCTCCTTACCCCTCGTCCTCCGCGTCGGCTCCGCGCGGCTTCTTGTGCAGCGCCCGGTTGAAGCTGTGGCAGGCGGGCACCCAGTGGTTGTCGTGCAGGCCCAGCTTGCAGCCCGGGATGCCCTTCTGCGAGCGGTGGCAGCACATCCAGTAGCCCGGCCCGTAGGGCAGCGCCTGGCAGTAGGGCTTGGGGTGCCAGCGGCACAGCGACACGTCGCCCTTCACGTACTTCTTCTTGCACTGCTTGCAGGGGTCCTCCCGGTAGCGGGGGTCGCGGACCCAGCGGGAATCCGACGGGCGGATGTTGTAGTACTCGATGAGGAACTTGAAGTAGTAGCAGGTGCATTTGAGGGCCACGAGGCTCCGCGTGGGCAGCAAGCCGAAGATCTTGACGATGATGTGGTGGGGCAGGAAGGCCATGTACTGCTGGGGCTCCAGGAGCTGCTGGATTTTGAACCTGGTCTCCAGGAAGTCGTGCGAGACCTGTCGCTTCAGGCAGGAGGCGTCAAGTCCCGGCAAAGCCCCGTCCGCGGGAGGAGCGGGAAGGGCGAGCGGCTCTGCCGAGGCGCCACGGGGCTGCCCGGCTCCCGGCGTGTCCTCCCCTGGCGCTGCGGCGCCCGCCTTCTCCTGGCCGCCTTCCCTCAGCGCCTGTGGCTCTTGGGCAGCAGGCTGGTCACCCTGGAGGAAGAACAGCCTCCCCGGGAGCGGCTCCTCGCCGGAGCTGGAGTTCCAGAGCTTCTCCCTCCCGCACCCTTTCTCAGTCTTGCAGGCCGCTATGCTGATGCATAAGGGCTCCTTCCTAGCGGGGTGCGGGTGCTGCTTGGCGAGAGCGGCCGGCTCCTTG
>VZSG01000267.1:727819-748567 GCA_013398315.1 Nothoprocta pentlandii | reverse complement strand
CCTCCCCTCAGGTATTTGTCCGTGTTGATCACATCCCTCTCACCCTTCTCTTCTCCAGGCTGGACAGGCCCCGCTCGCTCCGTCTCTCCTCACACGAGCTGCTCCAGCCCCTTCCTCATCCCTGTCGCTCTGCGCTGGCCCCTCTCCAGCAGCTCCACGTCCCCCTTGTCCCGGGGAGCCCAGAGCTGCCCCAGTGCTCCACATGCAGCCTCCTCTGCAGAGCACAATGGGAGGGAAAAAACATGATAAAAAGCAAGAAAAAAAAAAAGACTGCAGGAATGAGTTAGCTCAAGCAGCAAAGCCACCAGGAAAAATTGTTGAGCTGGGACAGGCGTAACCCCCTGTGCTGCTTCCCTTCCTCTCGCTGCTCGTGCGTGGAAAAGAGCTGAAACAGCCTATTAAAGCCAGCAAGCTCCTGGCAAACTCCTACTGGGCAAGCAGTAAAAAGCTGTGCTCGTGAGCCTAAAAAAAATCAGCATCTGGGCGAGCACAGAGGTACTTACTGCCTGTTCATAACCACTGTGTGCTCCTCAGCCGCAGTGGCTCCTTATCGGAGGGCCCGTCAGCGCACGGGTTAGCGCCGCAGAGCCGGGCGCAGCTCGAGAGCTCAAACACGGACGCACAAATAAGCAAAACAGAAGAGGAAACCTCAAAGCCAGCCTTGTTGTTTTGCTTTTTTTGCAGCCACACCCAAGCAGATGCCTCTGTGCACGAGCAGGGGGAAGGAGTCAGCGCTGGCAGCGGGAAGCATCGCGCTCGCCGAGCCGTCCATCCCGCTGCCCTCTCCGAGCGCGGCTGCACTCGTAGGAAAAGGGAAAGGAAAAGGAAAATACGGGCTCACGGGGGAGGTCTCCTGGGCTCCGAGCCATGCACTGCAGCCTGTGACAGCTGTAGGGGTAGTGGCAGCTAACGCTTTTGAAAGGTACGGGGCTTTTGGGGTTTTTATACAGTGCAGGGAACTATCTGTTTTAGACAGTAGCAGCATTAATGTATAGCAGAAGAGCTCAAAAGATGGGCTCATCCTGGCAGAAAATTTGCTTTTTTAGTGAGGAGGCAGTGGCCTAGGTCTGGTTGTGGACAAATCGCACTGTTGGCAAAAGCAACACAGCCCCTGCGTTGCATTTTCCTTCCAAGTTACTGCCACTACTGCCAAGTATTAACGGATAAGATGCAGGGTCTAAATCATGAGCAAAGTCCCCCCATATTTGCCTTAAAACCCCCCATGGAGCAGTTATCACAGCACTGGACTCCCTGAAAGCCACTGCCTGCTCTGCCGGCCTCAGCAGTCAGGATTCACCTTAACTAGGAAGCCTCAGAGCTGCCAGACCAGATCAGACAGGAGACCATTCAGCAGGTCCACACACCCCAACTCTTAATGAGAGACCTAGAGATAAACACAACTCTAAGCAGCATCACGTGCCTAAAACGGCAGCTCAGCTTTTTCAATTCAGGCAAACGCAGGAAAAAAAAAAAAAAACAGTTTTTGCAAGATGATCTCAAGTTTGCATTTATTCTTAAAACATTTTTTTTTAATCACACTTTAAAAGTAGACTCAATCTGAGCCTTGCTACCTGCTTCAAGCCAGTCTTAAGCATCCAAGCAGGACGTGTCCGCTGCAAAATCCTGGGAAAAGCAAAGCCACCGGAGCCAGCGGTAGCCAGGAGCTACGCGCTTGGAGTGAGACCTCAACTGAAAGGCTCCTTTCCAGCAGGTGCAGAAGGAAGGAATTTTTTTCCCTTTCAGCTTATTCAAGCGGTTCATTTCATAGACTAGCTCGTTCCAAGTTCAAAAACAAGCCGCACCACAGCAAGGACCTAAAAGGAACAAGGAAACTTGGAGGAAAGCCACACAAAAAGCAGTTAAGAGGAAGTCAAGCTAATATCTACATTTTAAATACTACTTTTCCACACTCAGTTTGTTAGCTACACTTTGGTTCTTTGTTCAGCTTTGAAGCAAAATAAGAGAAAACAAGCATATTTTAGTTAAAACAAGGAGTTTTAAGAGCGAGTTTAACTTTAGATTCCCTTCTACCTGCAGTTGGGAACAAATCCTCTAGATGTGAAACTAGAAAACTAGAAACTAGTAGAGAAACCTGTATCCACCTCTGAACCACTATGAGATGTGAAGATTAGTGCCCACAAGCAGGTTAGAGCCTTCAGGTCATGCTGAGCTTTGCAGAGCTGCTTTTTAACTGCTAACCAGAAAGCAGAAAGGAGCCACCTAAATAGGGCTGTGTGGGAGAGGCACAACCGAGCACCACGTGGTCCTCTGCAGCACCTGAAGAGGTTGCCAAAGAGGTTGTGGAGTCTCCTTCTCTGGAGATCTTCCCAACCTGCTGGAACGCAGCCTGTGCCCCGTACTCTAGGTGTCCCTGTGCGCAGGAGGCTGGACTAGATGACCTCTAAAGGTCCCTTCCAACCTTAAGGATTCTGTGATTCTCTCTGATGAGCCTCCTCTCTGATGCTCAGCAGGTTGAGTTTTGTGCAGAATTCGCATTATCTAACCCCAAAGCGCCCTGCCGCATTGCGCTCCGGCTGAAAGGAGAGGACACAGCTTCCCACGCCTATTGATTTGCCATAAAACTTGCTGCCAACGGGTCTTCTCAGCACCGGGAATCCAAGCAGACCAAGCGGCACGGAGCTGATCTTGGCACTGTCTCCTCCAGCTCATTTCCCCAATCGACCCCAGCCCTCCTTGAAGCTCCCTCAAACTTCCCCTGCATCCCACTCCCCATATGACACAGTAATAGTTAGTGGTTACTTAATTGTGGTCTGGAAGACATGAGATGTCTACCTGAATTCAAGCTCGGAGATCGACAGTAGAATGGAGGGTATCCTGAACTCCCACTTCCAGTCGTGCCAAGAAAGGCCTCTATGACCAAGCATTTTGCAGATTCTTACAAGGCGATGGAAAATAAAGGCTTATGACAACGCACGGTTGTTTCAGAAGAGGGGGACAAGGGAGACACGGGGGGTTCACAGAGGATGTCTGGCTGTTCAGTGCCATCAAACAGCACTGCTGCTTGTGAAACACTCATTCTAATGAAGCACTACAGGGAGAACCTGTCTTCCCTTCCAAGATCACATCGGAATGGAACAAAAGGTTTCAAATTTGTCTCTCTCGTATCTTTTTTCCTTTAGGTGTGGCTGGGGTGGAAATGATTCAAGAAGTCCCCTCGCCTTCCAAAATTCTCAAAAGGGCAAAGACAAGCTCTGCTGCACATCATTAACCCAACTTAATAAATTACTTAAAATACGGGAACTGCTCCCAACACGTTTCCCTCGTTCCACAGTTCCTGAAAGGCTTCAGCTGTCTTGCACAATTCAGCTAAGGCATCATCCGTTGCTCAACCGGGGAGAAGCCAAGAGCCGCTCGGTGGATTTGCTCCGCTCTATCCAAGCGGGCACCAAGACCAGCGCGTGGGGTATGTGCCAAGGCCACGGCAGCGCACGGACCACACACTGCTTCACTTTCTAGAAAGCTGCCACCTACTTGGGCGCTCGCTGGCACTGCGGGATCCATCGTGTGCCCAGAATGACAAATTGGAGGTGGCTCCAGCACAACCGACCCCGTCACAGCCGCTGCTCTCTTGGGTTTCTTGGGTGAAGACACTCACTGCAGCACTTTGCATTGGAGGCCACATGATCTGGGAGCCACATCTGAATTATTCAGTGTCTAAAACGAGACTGGTTTTACTGTGTAGATGCTGCACGACTGAAAGCTTATCTGCAAGGCTACTTTCTCAGGGCAAGGGGAAAGAGAAATCTTCCAGAAGGCTTCCTATTATAGAAGCAGTAGAATTGGTTCCAGAAATAGCAGACAAGTACTTGGGGAGCTGCGGAAACGCTGTGCCCTCCTTCTGCAAGGCAGAAGTCTCCTCGGGTCGCTCCCAAACGTGCAAAGAACATCAGAAGCCGCAACAGGATGCGCAAGTGCCGCTAGGTCGGAGTTTCAGCACAAACCCTAGAGTCACAAAAACTCAGGCAGGCTACATGAGAGAGAGACCTACCTGCACGCTGAGAGCCAGCCAACCCGCCCCATGTTAGAGAAAAATATTTTAAAAATTAAATTAAAAAAAGAGGGAAAGGAGGAATCCTATCTTTTTCAAAAGGGCACTGTTAGCTTGCTCAAGGAGATTCTCATTAGCAGAGCAGTGACGTGGCAGATCAAGACTGTCAGCAGCGATTTCCTCACCCCACTTTGCTGTTGGAGGCTGGGGCTCCTGGCCGGAGAGGTCCGCCTGACTCATCCTGGCACGCGGCGGGAGGCTCCCGCCGGCTGCTCCAGCGGCTCATCGGAGCCTGCCTGACGGGAAGCGCTCGCTCCGTGGCCAGCGGGAGCGTAGGGCTGGCAGGAGCACCCACCTGCCCCGGCGATGCCTCCCTGCACCTCGGCACGCAGGGATCAGGGCTCCTGTACGTCCTCCCTTGGATGTCAAATTGCACAAGATCAAATACACAGCTAGTTTCTATTCCTATCCACCCAGTTCCTTCTTTTTTTAGGACTTTGTTAATAAGTAAAGTGCTGCAGTAAGTAAAGCGAGGGCTTAGTGCTAGGTCGTTCTCTAGGATATTTAATTCAGCAAATTAAATTCGGCTGTGGCTGCTCTGTGCAAGGCCAGGCCTGGGGACAGCAGTGCACATATGGATTGCCCCGTATTTGATCATGGGTCCAGACCTAAAGAGCTCAGCAGGGTCAGGTGCCATTTATTTCCATGGAAACTTGTCCTTTAACCAAAAGTTAATGTCAAGGATCTCTCTGTCATACATCACCACAAACCTTGTCCCACCAAAACAAAGGCAAAAAAAAAATGACAGAGTGAGAAAAAAAAAAAAGTGACGATTTTGTCCTTGTGGACTTGTTGGGCCAACGCATCACAGAGCTGGGAGGCTGCAATTTCCACCACGCATCTCCAAAGCATCCGATTTTTCCTAAGGACCTCCAAAACCCAACTCAACAACGGAAAGTTTTGCTACACAACACAAATATCAGCTTAAGTAATAAATAGCAGTCAGGTAAAAAGCTTTTAAAAGTCACCGTGCCAAGAGCTAAAAGCATTTCCGCAATTTAAACATTCTTCTAGTGTACACCTGATTTAACCTCTTTCACACTTTAATGATTTTTTTTTTCAACTTTTTCCACCAATATTTTCCATGATTTGTCATGAAATCCTAAATCTTTCCACAGTTTTACCTATGTTACGAGCCTGCCAATGCGCCAACTTCATGCTTTCATGATAAAAGCTATTTTTAATCTTTCAAGCATAACAGGCAATGGCCAAATTCTGAAATTTCACATTTTTATGTCAGGTTTACTCTCTGCAAACTTCAGCAGACTGGTATAGACAGGATACCAGCTTTGGGATACATCACGACACATACTAGGAAGATCTAATGTTTTTGCCTGTAACTTACTACAAACCAAGACGTGACAACTCCTGCTGAGGCCCTGAAAAGATGTAGCTAACTCCTAGTAGCTCCTCAAACAGACCATCCATTATGAACAATCTTCAAACAAGCAAAAAACCCAACACACACCAGTTTTGGATTCACTTCTCTTACTAAAATCCAAGAGGCTACTGCCAGCTCCAGGAAAAAAATGCATTATTTAGTGTCACGTCCTCACACAACCTACGCAGCCACCAGAGAGGAAGGCAGATGCTTTCCCGATATGTACATTGGTTTGGATGTACAGCTGGCCACCTGATACAAACCATATGTTTTAAAATTTGGAAAGGCCGTGCAAACCCAGCCCTAACTCCTGCGGACACAGGGTGGGTGGGTTCCCCAGCTACACAACCTTAGGGGCAACCTGCAGCACCACATTCGATGCCCACATCCATGCTCAGCAATAGGGCACAAACAGAAGATGCACCAAATTTTGGAAACAGAGGCTTTGCCGTATTTTTAATGTTGAAACCTACCCCATTTCCCCCCAAAACAGCCTTCGTGCTGGGTTTCACTTACAAATTCAAGCAGCTTCAACATAGAGTAATCTGAGTGAAAATCCTCCCCGTTATGGTAACTGATTCTGTTGGAGAGACTGCAGGAGGGTTTGGGATCCAAAAGCATTAGTAGGTGACCAGGGACACCTCAGCTAACCCTCTTCAGATGGAGACATCAGGCAGACAATAGGATCTGCTAAAACCCTTCCCAGCCCAGGTATCTGCTTGTTTTTACACAAGATTTTTAAGACAAGAACATGCAGAGAACAACTTCTGCTGAACAAATTCAGTTGCAGATAAGGTGGCTTTTTTGGTTGGCAAACGACAGTAGAGACCAATGTTGAATGTGGTATCTTTTTGCAGGAGGGTTTCCAAAGAGCGCTGTAAGATCTAAGCTAATTTTGAACCCGTGGATTTTTGAAAGGGTAGCCAGAAAAAGATCTAAAGATATTTTTCCATTAATAGCTCTAAAAGTTACTTGAAACAATGCAGTCAAGTATTTTTTTAGAGCATTGCAGTTAAAGATATGCCTAGCAACTAACTATATTTTCAGAAGCAACTATATTTTCAGAAGATCCCACCATGGCTTGAGTTTTGCTGCAACTCATTCTTTGAAGAAAAGAAAAAAGCAGAATTTAAATTTCAGTAAAGTCCAGCTTCTCTTTGTGCAAGTACTTTGTTCACTGGGAAGTTTTGATCAAAATCTTTCCCATTTTATCTCTAAAGTTTAGTAACCTTTACAAGAATACCTCTACACCAAGGATTCTTCTGCTGTGATTCCTCATAGGTCACGACCATTTCCAAAGCATCAACTTTCAGAAAAGTTTGCCTGAGAAAAGACAGCCACAAGATTCTCTTTTCTTTCGCACAACTTTCAGACTTAACAATGGAAAAACAGCTTTCAAGTCATAGTTAAGGAAAGTATACATATTATATACATAACATTATCTAACCCAATATCCCATGACCAAATTTGCCAGCCTGAAAGCTCAATTACTGGAGTGAAAAAATCAAGCCACCCTGGCCTAATCTCTCACCCTTTAACAGCACTTGCTAATATCCTTCGAGCTTGCAGGAAATGGTTTCAAACAACTCCCCCAAGGAAACAAGTTTCAGGCCTTTAGCTTTTCCACGCGGAGCCATCTCTGCACTGTTTCATAGCTCCGATAATTGGACCACTGACTAACCTCCAACTGGGAGTAACTGTTTTTATCATCACTATTAAAAACAGTCGCTCACACTGTTAGGAATCTGGAAACTCGCTGCAGCCCCATCCCACCCTGCCGCCTCTCCAAACACTGCAGAGCTATGAAACTATGTGCCGAGACCAGAGCAATCCCAGGGCCCAACAACCACTGCAGCTCGGGGCTAACTGCAACTGCTTCCCAAAACACAGGCAACCACGGCAGCATCGCCAGGAATTTCAGAGAGGGAGGCACCCGACACAGTATCCTAGAAAGCCAAAGCGAACTTTTAAGTCTCATTTTTCCCCAGTCCTGTAAGGAAAATCCAATTTTTTTTTAGAAATGCAGCACGGTCAAAAGCCTCTTGTATTCCCCTAATTTTGTAGTTTCTCTTTTATTGCTTGTTTGCTTTTAAGTAGAGACACCCATCTGCAGTTTCCATTTCCTAACCTTAAATTATCTCGGTTTTTGCACATTAGCCGGAAGAGCAATTGACTGCTCCCCGGCAAGGAGCGAGATGCAAGAAAATAAACACAGGAAGGAAGAATAGTGGGTTAAAAAAACAAATAAACCAGCTTTTAATCATCTAAAGGTGCAGCTGCCAAATAGAGAGTGAAGAGGCTGTGCATCGTAAGGAGGGGAAAATCCCCCAAGTTTTTTCACAGCCAATTACAGTGAATTAACCTGTTAGTAAGAGCAAAGTATGAGGGTTTTTTCCTTTTTTTTTTTGTGAGATGCAGGTTTAACAACCTGGAAAGGCACTGCCCTTCGTACTTTGGTACGCACCATCCGCGTTATCACGCTTCCAGTCATTGCAATCCATAACACACCCTGGGAGCAGCCTCTCCCTCTTTTTTATGCATTTTCTGTCATCGTTTCCTCCTCAGGGCACGGCATCCCTTGCTGAGTATCACTTTATACATCCGTTAAGACTGCCTTTTTTTACTGCTGCGAAGGAGAAGCACCAAATACTTAGGATTTTTTTTTTTACACCGATCCCTGTGCAAACTCACGGGTACTTTTATTTCTCGCTTCCGCCTCAGCGAGATGCCACTGCACAAGGGATTTGTCAAAGAGAAACACATCACAGTACCAAAAAGCAGCTTTCCAGGATGCTGGGTTTGCCATCCAGCTCCCTTCGCTGCCAGAGCAAACAACACCAAGGGTAAAGTCTTCCCCACCAAAAACATCTGCTGCTTTTCCTAGGCTCTCCGGACTTCCTCTCCCGGATCACAAAGCCGCTCTTTTTAGCGGGACCGACTTCCCGACAGTCCTGCCCCACTAACTTGGCTGCTCCCTGCAGAGCAGAGGGAATCACTAAATCTTGCAGAGCTTCCAGCCCTTTCAGCTTCCGATCCAGCACCAAATTCAAGCCTCCTGATTTAGTGAGAGGGTCACTTGCCTCCTTCCCTGCCTCTTTTTTAACAGCCTGCGGCTTCCTGCCCGGGGCGGCAACCAAACCTCTGTGAGAAACACCGGTTTTGTTGAATATCCTCAATTCCTGGGACACTAACCGCTCCAATAACGCTGTTACTTCCAAACCGTGCACTTCAGTGGGCTTCATTCTGTAATGTGAAGAGAGGAGTGACTATTTTCTTCAGCACAGAGGAGCTTGGGTTGGTTATTTACCAAATCCCACAGCATTTGGTAAATATGCTGTGCATATGCATTTCCAGTTAACATTCAGTCTTGGTGCAACTGTCTGCTTAAACACACAGCTCAATGTCACCCCTCAAAACCTCCCTGTTAAACCTCAAGTTTAACACTGTTAAACGTCTTTTTCCTCCCTTTTTTTTTTTTCTTCAGGGTGCGCCAGCTGCTAACTGGAAGCGGGAACGCTTCATTTAGCGCACGCACTTGTTAAACTGCTCACAGCATGCAAATAAAAACCCACATTGTGCAAAAGTCATTCAGCCTCCCCATCCCTCGATATGAGCACTGGAAACGCGTCCAGGAAAGAGAAGCTTGGAACAACATGCCAATACTTGAGTGCCTTATTCCCAATATTCACAGGCCAGACCGAAGGCTGTGACACTGTCAGGCAGGTCACGCCAAGGGGTGACCACATTGACAGTCCGTTGCACCCATGGGTGGAAAAACTACCATTACTGTCTTGCCCGAGTCCAGCACCCTTTTATTTGTAGTTATTGCTGCAAACTGCCTTTTTTTTCCTATTATTTTTCTCCAGACAATGGTTGTGTTATTATAGGTACCTTCATGCTGTGCCAAAGCACATACACAGAGCAATTCAGAACAATCAGCCTTGTTTTCATGAGAGCAAAGGTTGCAGCCAAACGAAATGGGTGGAGAGCACATTAAACAATCTTGGAATCTGCTAATAGGATATAGGAAAATGTGACCATAATGCAGATGCAGAGCTCCCCTTTTCACCTCCCAATGTTATGAATAAAATAAAAGCACTGGAAAACCCAATTAAGTGGTTTGAACACTAGTTAGCTGGTAGAAGGTCTGTCAATATGCACCTAAGACTACCAAGTTCTTACAAAAATACAAAAGAAGCGACGGTTTGAAGGTCTGAAGCCAAAAATAGCAAGTTTCACCACCCCAGAAGACCACCTATTTATAAGATACAGGATACCTGCAAGATGTCTGCTTATCCTTTGGAAAAGGAAGCTCAGCGTGCAGAAGGTCCCTGCCTTGAGCCGGGAGCAGATCCACCCGTGCCTCTTTGGGAGGGCATTTCTGCTCCTGAAGCACCTTGCTAGGTCAGCTGGAAGGCAGCTCGCGTTTGCGCCGCGCATTAGTCAGCTTTCTCCTTCACAAACCTGATCGTGCCTCTGCATGATCCTACGCTGAAGTCATGTCCTTGAGCCTGTGACATCAGTCTGTTGCCATAGCAATGCACGGGGCAGTCCAAAATTCAGTATTATGGCATCACTGCAGCATCAGGCGGCAGAGCAAGCCCACACCTCAGAGCTGGCTAATGCAGCACAAAGAGTTAAGGCTTATTTAAAACGAAGCATCAAGGCAGCCTATCATAATAGTCCTCCTAAATACGCCTAGAAACCTCCTGACGAGAGAGATGATCCAGAAGTTCATTAGCTTTAAGACAAACAGACAAGTCATGGTGAATCACCCAAAGGAAGGGCAGCGTGTTTCCAGAGATGGCCACCACGTACGGAGAAATCTTAGCTCGGCTCTCTGAATAGAAACTACCATCTGTTCCCGAAGCAGCACCAGACCTGCCAATGGAGACCATTCCCCGAGAAGTGGGATGGCCCCAGGACACCTGGATGGCGTGCTGGACCGCACGCAGATTTTCGGGAAATCGGCAACTGGAGGATCATGGCACTGTCACTCTTTTGAAAAAGGTGGCATTACATAAGACAGGGAGCCTCAGCTTCAAGCTTTGCGCACGAAGCGGAGCTTGGTGCATTATTAACCCATCCTGTAACAAAGTCAGGTATTAGTTAAAAAAGGGTGGTACCTTCCAAGAGTTGTTATTCCATGTAGGGTTAGGCATTACAGTTCTGTAGGTTCCTTGCACACTCAGGAGAAGGGCATTTCTGAAGAGCAAAAGGGAAGAAAAAAGCGAATTAGTTACAAGTTAATGGTGTTACAACCACCGTCTCAACACCGAAGGGATTTACTGCTGTAACGCAGAGAAAGGCAAGGAGCACAGCTCATTTATCCCATGGGAAAGGGGTACATGGAAAGCAACATGTACATTGCTCCTTAGACCAGCTGGAAAGACAGCTCGGTGCCCAAGGAAAGGCAGAACGGTGGATTTCCACATCTCACGTGCCCCAAAGTCAGTCATCAACATCACTGCCACCCCCTGCCAGGCACATGGCAGATGCCACCTCGCTAAGCGGAGCATCCCCTTTCCCATGGCCTGGGTTGCTCCTTAGAAACCTGAAGTAGGGCAGGCAGGCAGGGAACTGCCAGAGCGCTCCGCAGCGACGAGCTTCAGGCACGAGGGCAGGAGTGGGGAACGTGCTCCGCAGCTCCCAACCTCACCGGGGCTGCGGCACGAGCAGCGCCCGGCCCGACCCACCTGCACACGGACCGAGCCACGCGAGGACAGGCGCTCACGTCCCACCATTCCGCCCTGCAAAATCCACGGCCGAGACCTGCTCTGTTAAGGCCAACCCCAACGCAAGGCAGTCTCCAGCAAGGAGCGAGCACCTGGAGATGGATGTCCTGCCACAAGAAGTCCCACTGGGCAGCAAGGAAGAAGTTGGCACCACAGGACTGGGGGCCATAGAGACACGAAGCTCTCCAAACCTCAACCTTTCTCCTTGCTTCTCCCTCCATTCACACCAAACACAAGTTTTCAGGGTCTGGGCCGGGTTACTTCTCCGTAACGCCCAACACTCCTCATGGCTGGAACCTGGAAGGTCCCACGTCACCTCCATCCGCCTCCTGCACCTAGAAGTGGCAGTGCTTCCCGCTTCCCTGATCTCCGCAACCTCCAAAGCGGCGTTTCCGAAGGGAGCCGCGGCCCTCTGCTCGCCCCTCCGCCCAGCTCCTTGCTGGTATCTGTGGCGGGCGGCCTTATCTAACGCCCAACACGGGCCTCGGGGCTGGGAACCGCCGCTCAGCTGCCGCACGCCCCCGTGGTGGTGTAAAAATAAATTCCACGGCCTGTCGGAGCCTGAAGAGGCCGGGTTTGACTCAGACCCGAGCTACACCGGTTTGCAACGACCGGTACAACCACCTTCCCCGAGCGATAGCAGATTATGCAACGGGCTGGCACGGGCCTCGGCGCGGAAGTCGAGGGCAGCCCGGGCTCCCTCGGCCCCACGCGGCCCAGGGACAACCCCGCAGCCCAGCACAGGACGGAGGCGACTGACGCACCAGGGGCGGCCTCAGCCGCAGACACCCGGAGAAGGGCCAGAGGGGCCCCAGCAAGACTGAGGGATCCCGTAATTCCGTGGGGACAGAACCAGCTCCGTGGCTTTCCGGGCCTGTGAAAGGCACTATCTTATCAGCCACCTCAGCACGAAAGATGGCCAGGCGTTGCTGCACGCAGCGTCTGCCGTCACCGCAGGCGTTGCGGCCGAGCCCCAGACCCTGCCGAGCCCCCGCACACAAGTCCCACCACAACCTTTTCCCAAAGACACACAGGAAAGGGACAGGGCACCCGTCCAGGCTGCCTGCAGCCCGGACCCCCACCCCGGCTCTAGATGGTATTTTTCCCCTCATAAAAAAAATGGGATCACTTTTTAATAAAGAAAGAAAAAGTTACTTTGCATCAAGGATGCATGCACTGCATGGCATCACACACAAGCCAGTCTGCAAAACATATCTGGATCTCTGTCTTAAATCCATTTGATAAATAAGACTTGAGAGGGGACGGCACGGTCTTTAATTCTCTCCAATTCACCATCACTTCACGTTAAGTTACGTCAGGAGCTGCAGACAGGCCCACACCGAGCTATTCTACAACACCAGCCCTATTGGTCACTCAACAACCAACACAACCAGGTCCAAACCTACTAAAACTGAAAGAAAAAAAAAGGAAAAAAAAAAAAAAAAACCCCACACACACCTTCAGAAACATCAGCTCCAAACCCAATATTTTTATCAGGCCGAAGCACAAAGACACTTTCATGGTGACTCTCGCTTGCATCATCAGTTGCATCCGTGGCCATTTCCACATTGCAGACCCAAAGTCACACAGTTCAAGCACAGTTTCCTCAACACAACCACGTGAAAGACGGCAACACTTGCTCTCAAGCAGCGGATCTGCTCGTGGGGCCACCCATTTCAGCTGCTTTACTTACCTAGGCTGGGCCTAACGCAGCGAGAGCACCAAATTACCATGAAGCTCTCTGAAAAACACAGGCTTAACACGAACCAGTTTTAGGTAACCCCCTTTGGGACACCACGTTTGCAGCACTTCACAACAAAGCTCAACACATCTCCACCTGGCAAACCACTCGCAGAACCTTCCAAAGAAGCTGCTTCGTAGGGGAGTGCAGTATTTGAGGGGACTTTTGCCAGGTGCACCAGGAACACGCTGCAAACACACAGAAAGCGCAAAGAAGCATCACGGTGGCTGCAAGAAACCTCGTTCCCACAAGGGAATTCGTCTCACTGCAGAGTAAGAGGAAAGAGCACTTAAGTTTTGCTTCGAGTGCAGCCACAGCGCTTATCTGCTGTGAGAGCAGACTGCGGGGCTGCTCCGGCGATAATTGAGAAGCTGCAAAGGGAAGGTTTGCAATTAGCCCCATCTCCTCCTCCTCCTCGCGAAGAAAAGCACAGACATTATCACATCTCCCTCCAGCAATGCTACCCTCATCACTTAAAATACCTACAAAGCAAGGCAGAGCTGTCACTCGCAAGCTGCTAACAAGTCTGGCTTGGCCCCGGTTGGGAGACCGCAGGAGTTATTCTCAGCATCTCCCGAGAAGAAAGTCACTGCTTTATTTAAGGGGATGCTTTCTCAGGTACCCACACGCATGCATATATTAAGGGAAACTCGCCTGCATTTTGCTACTCCAGCGAAAGCACCCCGGTTTGCAGAGAAGGGAGCTTTGCAGAAGCTCTTCCCATCAGCTCCTACTGAAACCAAGCAGGTTAAATCAACACCACCATCTCTTACCTTACACCTGCACCCTGCGCAGGGCTAGCGAGGCAGCTCGACGAACGCCGGCTGGTTTTATCTAAGCAATTTGCAGCCCGTGCTCCTTCCAAGAGCTGCTCCTGCTCACAGAGCGGGACAAGTGGCTATTTCCATAAGCGAGGCTTATACCTGGACAGACTCCAAGCCAAGCTGCCCCTCGGAAGAAACTCCCGCTTGAAACTGCGGCTCAGAGGAGACGTGCGGAGGGCAGCCCGCGCTGCAGAGCTCCTCAGTCCTTCCCCCAAACCGCTCTGGTTGCGCTAATTAAAGCCACCGCCTCGCTGCCAGCCCAGGGAACTCTCTGCAGCTGCCATCAGCCGCTTCTCCACTTACTTGCCGTGCATCTCGAAGCTTTTTCAAATGCAAAGCAGCCCGGTAGACTTCTCTATGCAATCTCTTAGCTGTATTTTTTCCTCCTGCACAGCCACCCCATGAAAACTTTTCTGGTTTACTCTGATAAAATGCAAGTGGGACAGGAGGCAATTTCCCCACTTCTTGCCACTCTTGCCGAAGCCTCTAGCTGATCTTTGTGGATTCAGTTTTAATGGCCCCCCAAGCTGTTAAATGCACAGCAATCTGCAGAACTGTTTTTGTCCCATGTCAGTGACAGCCACTGCATGAAGAGCCGAGCCCCATGCAAACCGCTCTGAGCTCCGGCTTAGCCCGTGCACTGTAATTCAGTATTAAAAGAGAATTCCCGGTAACTGTTCCCAAAACCACTTCCACAACCTCTGCTGAAGAGTCTTATTCAACACGAATAATCACACATTTTACTAGGACCACATCTGCAGTCCTACCACACCTGAGAAATACTCCTAGGCACCCCAAGAGAAACACGGAATTTCTGTTCTCTAATGCCACCAAAGATGCCCTCCTTGTGGTCTGTAATTCCCTGACTGCCAGAAATTCAAAGGAGCAGAGTTATGTTTCAGCAGGTTTTAAATGCATAAACAAGCGTGCTTTACATCTTTTAATCCTTGTGTTTGTTGAAATACAGGCTACTTCATATAAAAAAAAATGACAGTAGGTGTTACCCTCCCTTAAAAAAAAAAATAAAAGGGAAAGCAGCTCTCACACACAGAGTGTTCAGCTGTGCCCACAGCTGCACCCGGCCCTCTTCTCTCCACCATGGGGCACACACAGATGCTCAGGAATGCAAATAAAGGCAAAAATCCCCGGCAGCCGGGTGGCCACGAGCCCCAGTCCAAGCACCCTCAGCTTGAGGGAGACCAAATCTGGGACCCAGCCCTCCCTTAGGAGCTTCATAAATCAAAAGGGAAGGGTGGGTAACCTAGAAGAGCCCATGGGGGCACCGGGGAAGGCAGAGCCCGGTTCAGCGCTAGCAGTGCTCGCTTTGTACGAACCGGGTGCAGCTGAACCCCCAGTGCCCAAACCCTTTAAACACAGCCCCACGCTCGGCACGCCACAGAAAGCCAAAGCACAGGCACAAGCTGTGCCTTAGGCTTTGAGCATCACATGCAACCGAGAATTATTTCAGTTCTATCTACCTAGATGCAGAGGGAAAGCTGCCTTCCGAACTGCCTTCGATGCTAGGAGAAATTCTGGAAGCAACAAAATATCCAGGAAGACTCTTAAGCTGCTTGCTGGGCTTAAGGGTGGCAATACCTGAGCCTAAGCGCCCTCAACATAAGCATGAGCTGAACATTAAGAAAACAAATAAATAAAATTAAAAGTCAGTGTTTTTAGCATGCAAGGAAAAAAAAAGAAAAAAAACCCCAAAAAAAGACATAGCAGCATGTACAAAGAAATCTCTAGAGCGACTTATGAACAAGATTTTGTGCTCGGCTTGCTGCCAATTAGAGGGAGGAATTAAAGAGCCAAGCAACATAACCCAGTTCATCCCAAAAGAAACAACGTTAAGTGATCGGCAAAATCACAGGGAGGAGGCAGGAGGGGGAAGGAACCGCGGCTGCAAATTTCAGAAGGGAAAAGGGGGATGGCACCAGGACAGAAACCGGGATAACACCACGATGTGGGAAATAAATCCCAGCTGGCATATCCAAGAGAAGGTTAGCCGGTGCGTAGGCATTCCAATAAAGTTGCAAGGGTTTTTACTACCACATTGCAAACATTTTAATGATTTACCTTGATTATAGCCCTTGATTAGCAACTAGAAAACCGGAAAGAAGGAGGCAGTCACAAGAACGAAAGAAACCTCATTGGGAAAGGCACCATCAGACACCTTGAGGAGGTGAAAAATGTGTCAGAAATAGCCTTTTTGCAAGAGGGACAAGAATTCACCATCATGAGTTGAGATGCCCCTGAGGATTTGCAGAATCACGACCAGACTTGACATGCTGTTGTTTCCCCAAGGTGACTCTCTTTAAAGCATTTACACCCAAAATATTGACTGCTTTCTTTCCACACGGCAAAGGGCAACTGAAACCTAGGTTTTAATTTTACCACTGTAGCATTCATTTTAAGAGATTCTGTTTCCAAAACTTTTATTTTTATCTGAACGACAGCAGAAGTTTCTGCATATTCGGATTCAGGCTGAAAGTTAACTAGAAAAGACAGCAAGCTTCTGCTTAATTATGTAAGTCCTTGCAAGGAGGAAAAAATACTGAACTTTGGTAAATCTGAGCTTGGAAAATACTGAGGCACAACATCACAAAATGAGCTGGAAGTAGCTTAGAGACGTTGAGAATGCTTGAAGTTGAAAAAAAATCTAAATTAAATGGTTGTCATTAAGATTTGCCAAAAAAACTGCTAATTCTCCAAGTTCATGCATGGTAATTAGCACAGCAATAGGCAGGTCCTAAATAAAGCAGTGAAGTCAGTCCCCTTTTATTCTCCCAGCAGGCAGAATTAGTGAGGTATGAAGTTATTTTTGCATTAAAACATTATCCTGAATATCAATTCTTCAACTACAGCATCCAATAACGCGCACATGGTGTTAAGAAGAAGCCAAAAACAACCTGGATGTTTCTTTTCCATCGCTCTAGGCAGGATACTAAAGGCAGGGAGGGGATGGCATCCTGAAAGCTTCAGTTTTTGAAATCGATTGACTATCTACCAACAGCTCAGCTGAAACAAGTTCCCTCAAAGTACATTGCTGCTCATAGCCCAGGCAGGTTTCTTCAAAGAAAAAATATCTGCCTCGACTAAAAATAAATCCTCTTGATGTGCTAATCGGCGAAACATGTAAAAGAAGTCACCCAAACAGCAAGCTTCAAGAACATGCTCAAGCTCAAAGTCTCTCTTTTGCACCCATTGCTCCTCCAAAAACAGGTTTGCAGGTGCGTTTATCACATATTGACAATAATTAAATCCATTTTTTATATTTTTATTATTGATCTACCGCTTATTTTATGCTTAAAAGTCCCGTAAGGCCTGATAGCTTGTCCAGAGCACTGCGCTGCTGGCTCATCCGTGTCCTTGACCAAGATATCCAACCTCCTTCTAGGTCCTGAATTTATCCTTAGGAAGCACGCAAGCCCAACGCTCTCAAAGACACTGAGAAAGATCCTTTCTCAATTGTAGATCTTGCTTAATCTCACAATTTCTACCGTTTTTCTCCCGTATAAGCCCATAAAGACATACAGGGACACACAACAACCACGTCGTGGGGTTTCCACCTACCAATGACCAACAACGTACAACGAGCACAAGCAGACAAGCATCACAGGTCAAGCAAAAACACAGTTACCGGGCTCAAAGCGACGGGAAACGTCAGCTTCTCACTTTGCAGCAGCTTCCAAACAGATAAAAAAGGTGGTGGTAAAACAAACAAAAAAAAACAATCTCCAAGACGTGACACCTCAGGCATGTTTTGTAGCTCCTTGCAGCCCAGGAAATGTTTCCAGAACCTCCAGGAGCTCCAAAAGAACCCGAAACCACCAAGTATTTAAAGGAACAGAGTAGGGGAAAGGAAAGAGTAAGTCCTTAAGTGTTTGCAAAACAAAGGACACAGGGGACTGAACAGCTATTTACCAAAATTCTGCTACGTTAAATTAAATAGGCTGAAGGCACCAGAAATCCTGCCCAAAACTAAGCAAGGCTTCTCATAAAAAATATACTTTTGTGGCCAAATGAAATACTGAGTTCAAATAAGAATGTAAAACTTTGTACCGACCACACATCTCCCACAAACTGCGGAAATTTCATTTATCTCAAGGCAATGAGAAGAAAATCACTTAGAAATCAAAGTGGGAAAAAAAAGGCTGCAGAAGTGAAAGCCTAGCGTGAATAAATAATATCCGAGAAATAAAAAGGAGATTCTGCAAGTCAAGGAAAGGATGAAAACTGTTCTGAATAATTGACTTTGCCTAGCCCAGTTCCTGCCAAAACAGTTCTATAAATCCCATGGCAGCTCAGATCATTTCCATTCTTAGAACCCAAAAAGCTAGATAGAACATTAGCAACTTTAATTGTGCGATATGACCTGAATGATGCAAGAACAAGTAGTTAAATGAACCACAACATCTGCTGAATTTTTAATCATTAGTTGTTTTGCTGCAAGCCAGGAGGACATCGCACATTCGCTTCTGAGTGCTGTGCAGAATGGCATTTTAGGACAGCAAGACATTTTAACTGGCAGAAAATCAGCTTCCCTGCTCCCTAAATGCATTACTTTGCTCTCAAGGGCAGGCACTGCAGCTTCCAAAGCAGGATTTCAATTTTTTTTTTAATCCTAGGAAAAAGAGCACTGTTTTCCACATGCCAAGACAACAAGCAACCATTTCTGAATAGTTTCAAAAAACTGGCATTTTCTTAATGATCATGCAGGTGTACCTCTGTAGTGCATTTGCACTCTTAAAACAGTATTAAGCAGTCATGGGGAAGGGATGATTGAACACCAGATGTACAGGAAAGGGATCTACATAAACGTCGTTGTCATCGCTGCGCTGCAGCGGAGCTGCAACACATTTAGCCGCACTTGAACTATATTTAATCCACCTACCTTGGATACTTGCTGCAATGACACTGCAGAAACCTAGATTTGTGCTTCAAATTAGGTGCCCAAATGAGGCACAGATGCAAGGCGCAAACAGCCACCTCAAAGCCAGTCCTGCTGCCCAAATTAACTAGACTAAAACTACCTACCCTGCCTATGCTGGCACAGACACCTCCAGTGCATAAGACAGAGGCAGCAGGATTAAGAAGTGATACAGGAGATACCACCCAGCTACAACAGAGGAAAAAGAAAAAACAAAATTTATTAGGGAAATAAACACATACCAATTCCACATTAATACCAAGAACCTGCTCTAGGCACAGTTATCCCGATGCAGTCCTTATTTTGTTTTACAGGGCAATATTCACACATTAAAAGCATATTCCAAAGCCAGCCACACTAACTTTAACACATACTGACTTTCCTTATTAAGTTAGTAAGAGTTAGAGCAGCTTAAAGAAACAGAATCATTAAAATCTGGTAGAAAAAATAAAAACAAAACCCCAATGGGCCGCACATACCAACGCAGCATTCCTGTGCCCTCTCCACGGCACAGCTTGCAGTGCTGACGAGCTGGTTTCTAATCAGCAGCTTCCCCCTAAACAAAGATCTCCTCCAAAAGCTCAAATCCAAGCAGAGAAACGCCTCGCAACAAGCCCACTGACCAAAACCTCCACACAAAAGCCAAGAAAAGCAAGAGGCAGGAACAAGAGCTGTGCACGCTTCCAAAGCTTCCCTATCTTCTAGGCAGACACTTAGGCTCAGTCCTCCTTTTTCTGTATTTTTCCTTACAGATTGCACCACCAGCTGCAAGAAAAGCTTTAATGGTCCTTGGGAGAAGGAATCAAACCTGCTCGGTCACAGGGCCTCGTCTCGGTGAACGGGCACCCTGGATGCTGGCGCTTACCGAAGCCGGCCGGGGTCTCGCTGCCGCAAGAGGGGACGCGCAAAGACGCCTCATCCGCCTACGAGAAAATTACTTGCAGCTCGCCCGGGCATCCACGTGCAATCCTGATCTAAACGGGGGGCGGAAAAGAAAGAGTTTTAAGGAGCGTTTAGCAAAACATAAAGCTTCCTCCTCAACCTTCGCCTGGCTCTCCAGTTAAGCAGGAGAGAAACGATTAAGTCACACGGCAGATTTTGAGGTGCTGGTATTCAAACAAACCCACAACTTTTCACACCTATTAAAGCGAGACTCTGTCTTGCAGAGCGGGGGGGGATCCCGCTTCGCACCCCACAATTAACCCTGTTTTTGTGGGCAGGCGGCTCCCCGACGTCCCCGGCCACAGCCAAATTTACTGTTTTCCCACCCAAAAGGCGCGCGGGGCCCGTGGCCGTGGCGGGGAGTCAATGGGGCCTGTTCAGGGCCGGCGATGCCAGGCGCTGCCGTCCCCTCCCCGCGGGACCCTGGGTGCAGCAGTGCCAGCCCCTGCAGCGGGGCACAGGGCGCTAGTTTAAAAACATGCGAAATGAAATAGCAAAAAAATAAAAATAAAAGGAGCTAAAACGCCAGGAAAGGGGCTTCCCGATGGGCTTCCAAGGGTATCGCACGGCGCATTCGTCCGGCCGCCCAGGAGCGGCTCGTGCAGGCACCGGCAGGATTTCAACCGTCAGGGCCGCGCTGCTAAACGCCCGCTCGAAAAGAGGACAAAAACAGAGAATTGGGTTGGTTTTCTTTTTTTTCCCCCCCCTTCTCTTTCCGGTACCGGGGCCGTCGGCGCGCTAAGGGGTAACAGCACAAACCACCCCAGGTGTTTACGGCCGCCTGCCCCCACATTATTTGCTATTTTGTGTATATTACCCCCTATATACTCGCTATTTCCCCGCCTCTGAGGGCACCGCGGCCTCGCGCCGAGGACACGCGTGGGGGGTGGCGGCAACGAGGCCGGTCGCGGCCCACGCGGGACGCGTTTGGGGGGGGGAAGCACCCCACGAAACAGCCTGGGGGGCCCATCGCCTTCCCCACGGAGCCCGGGGGATGCGGGGGAGTGTTGGGGAGCCCACCGCCGCCTCAGCCCCACGGCGGGACCCACGGCGCGACCCACGGCGCCTCCGCGGCACGCGTTAAACCAAGCGAGGCCCGGGCGCCGCAGTGACAGTACCCGCGGCG
>VZSG01000267.1:688749-723398 GCA_013398315.1 Nothoprocta pentlandii | reverse complement strand
TATTTATTTTTAATTTAACTCTTCTGGACTCCTTTCTGTGAGCAGAGCGCTCCTCAGAAACTGCAACTTTAAAATGAAAGGTCCAAAACACCCAAAAGTGTTTAAAGAGCTTCAAGCCCTGAGCTTGTCATTGTTTTTTAATGAGCTCAGAGAGACCCTGGGTAATCTCTTGTGTAACGTTGTTTCTGTTGGCTTGAGGTGATTAAATGATGCAAACTAACAAAAAAAAAAAAAAAAAGTAGGGGAAATTTCTCCACCTTTGGTTATTTTATTTGCCTTTCTCTTAAAATTTCAGTTGAATTATTCTGGAGAATTACTGTGAAAAGGCGGATCACTAGCTCTTCAGGATTATAAGGGGCAGAAGGACTTAGGTGGGTTTTTATTATAACAGACAAGAAAACACTGTTGAACATACAGAACACCTAAAAAGGGAGAAGGACATCCTGTAAATGTATTAAAGTATTTATGGAAATTTAAAGCAAATACATTTTTGTAAGCTCTTCTGATAGAAAACTGGGTGTATTTGGTGAGTATAGATTCACTTTCTTCCAGTGCAATCGCACTTTTTTTGAATCATTGCCTTGCAGGGACCTCTGGTCTGCTTAGAACATCTTCAAGGAGTCCCGGGTGGGATTTTTCCTGCAAACACCCCAAGGATCAGTGTTGGGACTTGATGCTAGTTGCTATTTTGGAAATACCCACTTCCAGTGGGCACAAAAATCCTGCTGCTTTTAGGGTGTAGATAATATGGTTTTCTTAATGACCTCCTAACTGTTTTCTTGGTGAATATCCATAACACTGTGGGAACTTGTGCTAAGATCAGTCCAAAGATCATAGATGGAATTCCTCCTCAACTGACTTTCTTTTATCACTTGTATATAAAGGAGGCAGCTGTGACCTATGAACTGATGACCAGTTAGTCTGATCATTTGCAATCATTGTTAATTAGCTGGTGATTAGTGGTGATTAATGAACTGGTGAAAGCTGGAATGTGTTATTGGATGCTGTATAAGATTGGCATTCACAGAGCTCTGTGCCACATGCTCTAGGTGACCCTGTGTATGCAGGGGGTTTGGACCAGATGATCTCTAAAGGTCCCTTCCAGCCTTAAGGATTCTGTGATTCTACGATCAGGTGACACTGGTGTGTGCTTGCTCCTCCAGAACTTCATGGAGGATACACAGTCTCTGACTCGAGTGCCTTAAGCTGAGTTTTGCTTTTATTTCCCTTTGGTAACTTTAATTTCCAATGATCATTTTTCCTCCAGCATTGAATACATTGAAAAAGGCAGCAAAATATTCCCTTTTCTATTTCTCAATCAAGCATTACCTCCAATCTCTCCTCAATCTCACCAGCTGGTTGTGAGTGCACTGTTGATGCTCTGCAAGTCCTTGGATAATGAAAAGGGCCTTCAAGTTGGCTGCAAGGAGTTGCTGCCAACAGCAGTGGTGTCTAAACAGCCCTTGTCTGTATCCCATTTGGGAGTTGCACAGATTCTGTCCTTTTTTGCTGTTTCTATAAATATATGCAGCTTAAGAATGTGTTATTTAATTCTGTATCCTTTATGTTTATTCTGGTACTCTCCCCCAGTATCTAGAATATTTAGTGCTCAGCTAGATCTTTGCTCTTTTGTTTAGCCTCAGATAGTAGTGTTTTTTGACCATTTTTTTTTGTTTTAAGAAATCCTGTGCAAGTTTGAAGAAATCCTGTGCATCCACATTCCAGGCTGATCTCCTCAACCAAGTTCTTTTCACTGATTCCTTCAGTTCCTGCAAAACTTGCTCTTTGAAATCGAGAATCTCAATAACTAACCTGTGGTTGGCTGTTTAGTTTAGCTGTATCACTATTACTTATTCTAAAGCTGTTTTCTTTAAGTAAGAAAAGATGATGTTTCAAGAAGACCTTGTCTGAAGTGACAGACAAGATGAATTAAAAGAAGAGAGTGCAGATCCTGTCCTCTTTATCCAGGGGAAAAGCACAAGCCCTCTTGACCAGACAGACTTCATTGGGATGCAACAGAAGGAGCTTTATACGTGGCTGCAGCACAGCAGCATGTACAGGCCAACTAACTTTTGCATTAATTATTTTGCAGGTTAAAAAAAATAGAGAGAAATCCTCTGAAATAAATATAACTATGTTGCAGTTGCAACCTGGAAGCTCGGTTAGGAAAAAGTGCCAAATATTCTGCATGACAAAAATGTCCTGCCATGAGATAGGCCACAAACTGAATACTCGGTGGCCGTGCTGCTTCCAAGTATTGTCCTCTGACCTTGTCATTTACTTCCTTGTCTCTTAACATGAAAAACATGTGTTGAAAACAGGCTAGCCAGCCAATTCCAGGCAGTGACAAAGCCTGCCTGACTCCTTCTGTACCAAACTTGTTGATTATTTAACTAACAGGTCACTTATGTATATAATTTAAGGAAATAATAATGAAGAATCATTGGTGAAATAATGTTTTTTGTTCTCCTTGGTGCACATACCCAAATGAAGGCTTTCTCTGTTAATAAATGGAAACTGTATTGAAAATGGCAAAAAGAATATGACATCTTTTTTCCTAATCATTTTGATTTTTAGGCAGGATACCCAAGATGGCAGCGGCTTCTCAGTTTGCCAGTCGGTACAAAAAGGATTTGAGTACCGAAACTCTCAGAACAAAAGTTGCACGCAGGAAATCAATGCTTCAAAAGGAGAACAGACACAAGCTGTTTGAGAAGAGCAGGCAATTTGGATTGGCAGATGTCAATATTCAGCTATCAAAAGACAAGAAAATTTCTCAGCTGAATGAGAGAAGTGAAATGTGCTCTCAAGAGAACAGCAATGTAAAGCCAAGTGAGTAGTGGGTTGTTTTCAAGCTTTTTTTTTTTTATTGTTAAATTTCACTAAACAGATTTGGTAATATAATCACAACCTTAACTGTGCTTAGCATATTTGAAGAAGTGTTTAAGAACATTTCTTCAGAACTAACCAAGTTCTTAAGAACTTAGAGAAAGCAGTAACTACCACTTCTTTTACTTTGAAGTGAACCAAGAACATTCGCTGTTCCAGTTGTGTGGCTGAGGTTTTGCTCTGATTTGCCTGGAGCAGATGAAGAAGGAATAAGTTTTTGCTATTAATAATTAGTGGAAAGTGTCTTAATGATGGCTTTGTTCGGGAAGTGAATAATCCTGAACTGTAACTGAACTCTCTTCTAATATATTACTGATATCTGTCATGTGCTTAAAGTATGTAGTGCATATTATATTTTAGAGGCTAACAGTTCTTGATACCTCCTGTTTCCTTCCAGAAAACAGGACCTGCACGAACTGTATTTTGCTTCCAGCTTGTCTGGGTACTTCTGGCCTAAGGAATTAGGTTAATCTTTAAACAGACTATTAACAAATTTCTTCAGAAATGTTTTCACCTTTCCTATTTTGAATGGAGGAAATCACTGGAGAAAAGAATGAGATTGCTTTGTAATCATGTCAAATGCAAAACAATACTAGAAACCACAATTTGGTTATCTTCAGTACATTTTAACTTAGAGTAGGCTTTTCAGATGGATGTGTAATTCAAGTTGGTTATGTCTCAAGGATTTATTCTTTCTCATAACTCCTGCCTTATTTGTTCTCCTGAACTTGAGGCAAATTTTACTGCTTCCCAGGTCCTTGCTCACCTAAACTTCAGCTTTCAGTGGTATTCACTGAATGAAATGAAATGTATTTTAATACATTTGTATTAAATTTGTACATTGTACAAATGTATTGTACATTGTACAAATGTATTAAAATACATTTCATTTGAACTTACAGTATCTTGAACATTTCATGTTCTTACAGAACTTGAATATTTAATACATTTGAACTTACAGTATCTTTGGGATCCAGATTTAGGGAGGTGTATTTGTAAGATGGATTTTATCTTTGAATACCCTTTTTCCAGTGAGAAGGGTTAACACAATGCAGAGCATTTAGGGTTTTGCCAAGCTGATTAGTGCATGCATTTGCATTAAAGACTTTAATTGAAATTTCTAAGCACAAACTCCAACCAGTGAGTCTTGCAGTTTTTCACTTAGTAGGTTACTTCTGTATCTTGGAAGAATACTTCGCAGTTTTCTGATTTGTTCAATGTTTTTTGCTGAAAGATATGTTTGAGATTGTAAAATGTCACTCTTCATCCTTGCTGTAGAACAGCTCACAGATGCAGCCATGAAGAGGAATATTGAACGCAAGGAAATGCTGCAACGCTATAAAGAGGAAAAGGAACTTAGAAAACTTAAAGAACAAAGAGAGAAAGCAAAAAAGGGTGTATTTAAAGTTGGGCTATATAGACCTACTGCACCTGGTTTTCTTTCACTTGTACACCAAGAGCCTGTGACAGTCAAAACAAAGGAGAAGGTAATAAATATTTAAATATCTAAAATGATTATATGAAATATGTTAACATATTTCTCTACAGAATTGTGTTATGTAAAATTAAAACATTTCTAGAATAAATTCTTTATAAATAATTTAGTAAAGAAGATACTATGTTGATCTTAATGCTCTTAGGGGAGTAATTTGATTCAATAAAGAAAAGCAAAAGAAGAAATAACATTGTGATATGTTAAATTTTGTCTTTGTGTATACATGTTCTCAGTTCATGCTCATCCACAAATGAAACAGTGGCATTATTTCAGAACTGCTAATCTGTTCCAATTTAGCATACCCAACTTTGAAAGTCTTTCAAATTGCTCATTTCTGTATCAATTTTAACTCTATGGGCTACAAAGAATTGCTAACTCTTCTTTCTTTGGGAATGTTTCCAGGCAGCTCCTAGTTCCTCCGGGAGGATTACTCGATCAAAGGCCAAGAATCAAGCAGAAAAAACTGTGACATCAGCTGCACCTAAGACTACTACGGTTAGTCCCTTTTGTATTTCATTGAATAAATTGGGAGGAAAGGATATAATTGTCCTTCAGACCACAATTTGAGGTTGTTTGCTTGTATGTTGAATGCTCTGAATAAGTTCTTTGGTGAGAAAGAGCAGTAAAGCTCTCAGTGAACTGATGGATCTTATTGTGCTGAACTGAACTACAGAGCTTAATAAAGTTACTACAGATGAGTTTACTGATCTTCCAGACTGCTTTTTGAATACAAAGTGTTGTAGTCAGCAAGGATTGTAACTAAAATAGAGCTAGGGGTGAGACTGAAGTTGTGCTTTATTTCAGATGCCTTTATTTTGTGGTGTGCAGCTTAGGAACAGAGCTGCTGGCACAAAATCTGACTAGAGCTATTGGGTAATGAAATAGAAATTAGGGTAACTTACTTTTGGAAATAAGACGCTTCATAAAATGCAAACTTTTCTTGTAGGTCTGTGCCAATGGGCGTAGCGCTTGCTCTGTACAAGCAGGACGTAAACAGATGGGCCCACAGAAAGCAGCTGAAAAAGAGAAAGGTATGAATGCAGAATAAACCCTGCATCTGAACCTGCAATGATGCTTTGCTTTTGAGTCCGATAGCTGTCAGATTAGGGTAGAGATGCAAAGAAGAAGCAAGAATTTCTAACACAACCCTATATCTACCAAGGGCAGCAACTGACAGACTGTAAACTGCTGTTCTAAATACCAATACTGGTTACTGGTTGCGCACACCAGCGGAGGGAAAAGAAGAAAAGTCATAGCTGGTGTTGCATGATTGCTCACTGTCTCAACAGCTGGAGCTGTGCACAGCTTTTTGTCTGTTGTCTCTGAGAAGAATATCACATGGAGTAGCTGTTGCTGCTGTAGAAGAGCAACTTTATTTGGAAAGCTTTAGGAGCTGATATAAATAAAATATGAATTTTCCCCGGCTTTGTGAGTAGTCTGACAAACAGGAAATTGATTGAATGAAGTGTAAATGCATTCAGTGAAGTCTGTCTTCTGTCTCTCCAGCAAAGCTGCTCCTGTGAAGCATTAGCTATTGTCTAATTAGCAGGAAGCACTCAGCCGGCAAATCTCTTGCCATTATTAGTTTGAAGTCTTTCTCTTTCCATGTTGGCTTGTTGAGATATTTCCAAATGAGGCTCCTTTAAACCTGATAGTTTCAAAATAGTGTTTGGAAATTGATTATGTTAGAGCCTGTGTGTTCTTTGTAGCTTCTTAAGATTATGTGTTGTTTTTATTGTCTTGGAGCAGAATGAAAAGTCCTTCTGATCATGACTATCCTACATGAAAGTTTTCTGACGTGTTTTGTTGGTTTAAATGTTTGTTTCTATGTGTTATTCGTCTATCTCCATAGTATGCTGGAAGTGAATAGGGGATAGATTCTAAGAATTCTTTAAAACAAGATTGTGTGGATACGCATCAAATAACCAAAAGAGAACTGCTGAATAATGAAAATGAAGTACAGAAAAGCTTTAAAGACTCGATCTGAGTTAATGTGGGGTCTCTAAATGAATGTCTCCTTGTATAACTTAACTTAGAAAGGGCTTCAGAAAAGAACAGGTCAAGCAATCAACTGATAGAGCACATCAAAATATAAGGTAGAGAGCAGGAGCTTGGACTTCTGATATGCACTAACACAACTAGCAGAAGTCACATTTGGGACCAGATGATAAAGATGAATACAGCCCCTGTTGTACCTGTCTGACCACTGGACTTTCTATGTAGTGGTTCCATATGCTTTTTAAACCAGCAATCCATGCCATGTTTGTTAAAGGAGGAGAATACCTTGAATAGCACGCACAGTGATGTGCATGTCTAAACTATGTGAAATACTCATGCCAGCATAAGGTATTCAGTAATTTAGAGTGAAATGCCCTTCACATCACTAAATCAACAATGGTGAAACTTTCAATAAATTTCAGTTGTGCAGTGAATTCTGAAAAGCTCAATTTTCAGTGTTTGCTATAACTATTAGAGCACTTCATTTGCAAAAAGATCATCTGTTAGACTTGATAATGTTTTTGCTGAATGAAAAATATGCATTTATATCTATTTAAATCCTAGAAGAAAACAGTAGAAGTGAATGTGTGAATAAACCAAATGTTTATATATATATATGTATATAAAATATTTATATATATATCCCCAACTGGTTAAGCTGCGTTTCTCAGAGGCTAGAATTATGATAAAAACACAAATTTTATCATTTAACAATAAGCAAGTAGAGCTATTAAACTTCATGTAGGAATAGAAAGGGAGGGTATGAAATTAGGAGTTTCTGGGTTTTTTGTGCAATAAATGATATTCTTGAAGAAAGCTAGAAATAGCAGTAGCATACAAAGATAAAAATGGTTAAGGTAGGTAATACAGCATGAGAGAATGAGTCATATTTTAGAAGCTGTCAGAGATAATTCATCTTATATTTTAAAATGTTACTAAATTACATTAAAATCAGACCTTAGAATACATTCATATTATGACTACAGTATCAATTTGTTACGCATATGTTCTGTTTAAATTTCTAGCTGTGCAAATAACTGACAATTTACTACTCTAGAAGGCTTTGTATGTAAAATAGGAGAAATAGTGACTTTGTCTAAAATTGCAGAGAATAGAGTTCCTTATGATATATACATGGCACCTAGTACAGTGATATTTTTGCTGGGGCCTTGACAGAACTGTTGTAGCATAAAAACACTCTTCAATCAAGATCAGTCCACACGATGCCTTGAGCTCAGTTGCCCGTGTTCAGCAATGTTTGTGTTGAGCCGACAGGATCAAACTATTGATGCCCACAAATCAATTCAGCTGATAAATACTAATGCACTGTTCTGATTTCTACAAAACTTTCAGTGGTATTATGGAATGCTGTTCCTTAGCATGCTTTGACATCTCTGGAATTAATATTTCTTACAGTGTTACAGACCAAAGTCCAGTCAGCACCAAATACGAGGATCACCAGAGCTGCTGCTTCTGCAGCTAGACAAATGCTGAAGACAACTGCTGCCACTGGTAAGTGAGGCAGGAAATGTTAACTCTGTCCTGATAAGTAACTACTCAGCACAATGTGCTGTAGAGACCATACTCTGGCTAGTACCAGATAAATAAGCACTGGGAACAGCTTATTTATGTTTGTGCTGCCTTTAGATTTGTTATCAATAATGAGAGCTCTGTCTTAGGATCTTGCTTGCATCGCAGGCACTGTTTGGTGATGTAGAGATATATAGTGGCTTGTTCTGAAATGTGTTTGCACACTGCATTCTGTGTAGTTATCTCTTGAAGTAGTTAAATACTGCATGTAAATCATGCCAAATTGCCATGGAAGAAAAGGACTAGATGCTCTATCAGTAAGAATCTTATCAGGAATCTCTACTGCAGTGTTTAAATCAAGATGCTGAAACCAACATTGGATGATTCTTCCCCAGATCCCTCAGTGAGGACCATCAATATTCATATGGTAATCATAGCCCGAAAGAGCTTAAACTGAACTGAGTTAAAGATTCACCCGTTTGCTGTCTTGCTGTTTCAGGACACATGATTAATAGGACTGTGAAATGTGTCTCTGCAAGACATGAGTTTGGGCCATGAATTTCTTCTGGTGCATGTTTTTCTATTCATTGGAACAGGAAAAAATAGTGGTTATTAAAAGGGAATTCTTTAGTATGTATTCTTGTCTTTAAGATATTCTGCAGACTTTTTGCAATGTCCCTTGTTGTATATGACAAAAGTAAAACCCTAGGCTTGAAGGCAAAGCCATGATAATGATTTCACCAGTTGCCTTCTGAGCTCAAACTGATTTGGCAGGCACTGTTCAGTTTTATGGAAATAAGATACTGTTTATTCTTAAAATTTGGGATGCACACCTTAGAATAGAGCTATATAATTCTCCATATTTAAGTGTGTAGCTGCTCATAGAGACATGATGTGATTATATGACAACTACTAATGACTTAGTGAATCTGATATCCTTTCTTGGTTAAATAACACTTAATGTGGCATTTAAATCTAGGACATTTTCATTTGCATGAACTTCATTTTGGCATTTGCCCTCTAGCCACCTCCCATTCAAAAAAGCCCTCACAATTGCTCCTTCCTTGTCTTTAAATATTAGCCTTTTTAAAGGATTTTTTTTGGTAAAAGGTTGCCTTAAATAGATGCCTTTTTGACATTTTGGAGTTTCTTTCATTCTAGGAAACCAGCCACAACGAAAGACAGCAAGTGTAGGAAAGCAGAAGGCAGCCAAACCTGACATCATGGAGGTAGGGAGTTTCATTTTTGAAATGGAAAAGCAATAAACCAGATTTAATAACAGTTGAACAGTTCAATTTACAGTTGAATAACAAACTCTAGTATGTTGATTCTGCATCTAGAAGATCAGTAGATTGTGCTGTTTGGAGTAATTTACCTGTTGGACTGCTTTTTTGTTTGTTTTCATGTTAATATTACCTCCTAGAGATGGAGCTCTGGTTCCAGTCAAACTCTAAAAGCCAAATGCAGGCAATGTCATTCTCATAGCAGTCCTCAAAATCAATCAGTGCTGCTTGATCATTGTTGCTTCATTAATACAAGCATTTTCAGGTAAAAAGGAAGGTTGTACAGTGTTTTTTAATGCAATGGAACTATACAAAATTTCAAAGCTTGCAAATCAGTCTTGGCTTTTCATAAGGATCTACAGGTTACTAGAGTTGAAGATAACAGATTTGAGGAACATGTTTAAATGTACATGTACTTTCTGTGCATGAGTAATCTGTGCTGCTGCAAAGGGTAACGAGGGGCACAGATGGTTATACAAGTCAATGAGACCATCAACTTTCTTGCATGTGCAATTCATGAACAAAAGATGACAAACCTGTTTTATTAAATTAAATTCAGTGAGCTTCACTGACATCAGTTGGGTGTTGTACTGCTAAAGGCCTTTTGAAATCCTGTGTGCAGGAGAACTTCCAAAAAAAAAAAAAAATTAAAGCACAGCTAAATTGTTATTGAGTAGAAATCCAACTAGTTATGCTCAAGTGTACAATAAATAGGAAAATCCCCAGTAAGCTAAGCTTCTTTAGGAAGAAGCTCTATGGGTTTATATTCCCATGTGTTTTCAGATTTGGTATGCTTATAGGGATGATTGTTACTGATCCTCAAGTTTTGACTGACTGAATTGAGAGATGATCTTTTAATTGCAGTATGAGAATTCATGGTAGTCCTCCAGTGAAGCAATCCAAAGAACTGTGTATACATTTATACATTGACAGCCCTATGCAATAAGCATCGATGCCTGCTCTTGTTTCTTCTATTCCACTCTTTCTTCTCTCTTACTTTCTCCCCCCACACCTCCTAACTCTACTCCCATTTCAAAAAATGCAGCTATTCTCTACTATTGCCCTAAACTGTAGTGTGTGTGTGCGTGCACACCAACAGTGACAGGAGGTAAACGGCTGAAGTGCAGGCTCTTATGTCTTCACTCAGATAAAAATACCTCTTCACTGGCAGCAAACACTTTGTCTTGCCAGTTGGAGAACAGTTGCTGTAACCTCAGTCATCTATTCATAAGAAACGTATTAAAACTTGAATTAAGGTTCACATGACAAGCAAGAATTTCTCAATTACTACAAGATTTCCAATGGATTGTAGATGCATATTTTCTTGAAAGATGGTCTAAGCTGTTTTAGTTGATTTAGTCTAATTTTTTATCATGAATATCTTAAAAATGTATTCTCTATGACTGTCTAATCATTCATCTCACAGGAATGTGCACTTGATCTGTTAACTTTCTCTCTACTTTGACTAAGTACTGTTTTCCTAACTGCACTTGTGCTGTCCGTATGTGGAGCTGCATTCCTCAACTCTCGACTTATTTTAGCTTGTTCTTCAGTCTTTGATTTTCAATTTGTGTGTAAACTGTGATTATTCGATACACCTGGTTGGATTTGGTGCCAGTTACCCTGTTCTTGAGTTTATCGCCCAAAGCATTTTGGTTCTAACACTGACAGAAAGTATTTACTTTGTTTTAATCACTGTTTCAGTAGGTCAGGTGTTCAGCTACTTCAGCCCTTTCAGCAGGTTGTCATTACATTCCTCACAGTCAAGTGCTACCCCTGCTGCTATAGTGAATTGCAAGAGTCAAATCCAGCAAGGCCTGTTGATAAATCAAGACTTCTGTACTTGTGTTGTAAAAAGCCACTTTTTAGTAATTGTTCCCTTTGAAAGCTTTCTAACAGTCATACTAGAATTCAGACCGTGGCTGTAAAAGACATCAGAGTCATACGATAATGTAGATCTCACTTGGTCTTTTTTGTGCTGTTTAGGTACTAAATTTCAAGCAAGAAGTAGAGCAAAACGCTCAGCTGGATCCAGTCATAGAAGATTCTGTATTTGATTCTAAACACTCAGCATCAGTAGACCTCCAACAGGCACAGACCTCAGTGGAAAAGAAAAATGCTTTGCTGACAAATAGTTTTTCTCCAGGGAGGCCCAGAACACGCTCTTTTGCACCTCAGAATTTTGTGTTTCAGCCACTAAGTGGATTAGCAACGTACAAGGTCACACCCATGACTCCTTCCAGGGCAAATGCATTTCTGACACCTGATGCCTCCTGGGATTTTTCAGAAACTTCAATGTAAGATTTTTTTTTTCCCTTTTAATGGCCTAAAACGCAAGGAAATCTTCCTGTCATGCTACAGAAACCATCTGTGGAAGATTTTATTGGAACAAATAGTTGAAATGTTGAAATACTTGATCATTGCTATCTTTGCTCAATCAAACGTGGACATAATATAACAACAAAGAAAGGTGTAATGCATAGTCCTGGCTATGCTATATGCCACCTAGAGCAGCTCAGGTTGGCATATATCATGGATTGTGCCATATATAGTTACTTACACACTGACATACTCTTAAAAGGAATGGCTTCAACTTGTCTGTTGTTGAATATAGGATAAAAGAAGTGAAAAATCTTAACTGTGCAGTTTTGGGTAGTGTTGACTGTATTTGATGTTGGTTTCTCAGGGTGTCTTATGATATATTCTTGTTTGCAGGAACACAGCTGAAAAATCCAAAGAAACTAAAGCACAAGAACCTAGTTTTAAAAGTGTAGTTGTACTTGCTGATAAAAGCATTCAAGAAGATCAAAGCACTACAAGTCTGAAAGCAGAAAAAGGTATAAAGTTCATACTTAGTTTATCATTCTGTGTTTTTAGTTTTACGAAATTCTTGACTAATATCTATCTATTATATTTTTCAGCATGCAAATTAGATGAGAAGACTTCCATTCAGAGCTCAAATGGAACAATCCCTTTTTCTACAGATACAACAGCATGTGGAACAATGTCGGATGACTTAAAAGATGAGGAGCATGATGTGCCCTATTTCAGGTTTGTGTTGATTTACTTGCACCTTTTTGCTCCCTGTTTTAAAGTCCTTAATGTGACTAACAAGACATGATGAAAATGTTAGCTTATAGTTGATGTCTGTCAGGAGGGATCTAGCTAGACACTCATTCCTAACTGTCTTTTGGAACTGTTAGTGCAAATAAAAAATATATAAATTTGAGTCTAGCACCTTATCCTAAGGAAAACAAGTGTGAAAACAGTAATGTGGAAATTACATCTCAGCCAGCCTGCAGACTTAAACAATTCAATGGCATCTATCCAACGACAGTGTACCTTCTCTGAAAGCAAAAGATAGTAATCGATACTGACAGTTACAAGTGGTGACAGCAGTTAGAGTATCCTTTATTTTTTTCCACTGTCCCTTTATTTTTAGAAACATTCTTCAGACTGAGACTGAGAGGCTGATGTCTCTCTGCCTCCAGTGGGATGGAAAATTGGAGCTGGACATTCCAGAGGATGGTAAGACCAACCTTGCAATAGGCACTAGAAGGAGTTGACTGAAGTGCTTATGTCTGTGAGAATGGGGGAAACTTATTAATACTTAAAGGTTTACAGAGACAGTTAATATCTTGAAAGAGTCAAGTTTAGAAGGGCTCAGGTATGCTGAGGTATGCTCTGTATGTGTGTTGTATAGCAGGTTTGAAGTTGGTTCAAATAATAAGTAAATTCCAGGTGCTTCAAATCTTTGCATCAATTGTGAATTGATGGATTATTCCAAGATTTACTTTCTTTATTGTTTTATTCTTACTGTCAGCCAAAGATCTCATTCGCACAACGACTGGTCAGACAAGACTGCTCATAGCAGAAAGGTTTAAACAATTTGAAGGACTGGTGGATAATTGTGAATTTAAACGGGGTGAAAAAGAAACAACATGTACAGACTTGGATGGATTTTGGGACATGGTTAATTTTCAGGTATGTACTTGCATGTTAAGCTGTAGAGATTGTCTAAAACAGGTTTATTCACATGCAGTGGATTGAAACTTTTTTCCCTGCAAATGTTAAGATCCTGATATTTTCTATATTAAAAACAAAGTCTTTGTTTAACATTTTATTATAGAGGAGAGTACTAGCTAGCATACTATGACTAGTATTTAGTGTAGCAGGTCATCTTCTTGTGCTTTCTCATGGTTTGTGCCTTGTTTTTATTTGGCATGGATGGTGTGCAGCTAGAACTCATTCTGTTTTGAAGTGAGGATGTGGTCAGGCATTGCCTACTTGGCTGGTGTTATGGTCTACTTCTGTACTTAAAGAGAATAAATGCATAACTATATGTAAACTTCATCATAATGTACTTAATGTGCTTAAACTTTACAGTTAAACTTAAGTCATCTGATTTTATAAAACAGTGTGGTACTGTGAATCTGGTGTAAGCCTCACATACTAAACCTGGATTTTTCTGAGATTTCTGATAGATTGAAGATGTGAATAAAAAATTTGATAATCTGAAGAAGCTTCAAGAAAATGAGTGGCAACCACTAGATATCCCAAGCAAAGAAATTATCAAGGTATAAACTCATAAAATGTCTCATATGTAATTAAAATGCAACGATTTATATAGTTATCTCTATACAACAAATAGTTTCTTCTAAAGTGCTGCTCATCTGGCATTCTTTAGATGTTAATGGAAATGTTTAAAAATTCAGTGAAATTCCTTTTCAGGGTACACCCTTCTCCCTTGCACTTGCGTGTGGTGGTGACTTTAGCTGCCTCTTCCTGCTGGGAAAATTAGGACTAAGTTTATAGCGACTCCCTTGGGAGTGCATGAGTAAGCAAAGTTTGTTATATTTAAAATAGAGATTTAAGATATAAAAAAAACTTCTTGTGATCTACTGAAAAAATAATTCTAAGAGGAGTTGGGCAGTGACTGACAGTTTTAAGCAGTGAGTGCTAAATGAACATTGATGCCCACTAGGGCATTAGCAGCATAGGTAGAGTTAAGCATCTAATTCGCTAAGCACACATGGGTCAAACACTACCCAAAATAAGCTATTGCTTATTGCAAAATAAGCTGTAATGTAAATTATTTTATCTACTTTGACTTGGATTATATAATTATTTCTAATGAGAGAACGTCATTACAGCCTCATAACCTAAAGCCTACCTTGTTCCCTGAAGCCGCCTAGCTAATGATAAAAATGATATGAAGGTTTATAAGAAACTCTAGGCAGAGGAAGCTGAGGGGAATATAATCCATGTCAACCTGCTATAAATATCAGAACTCATTTATGGAACAAAACATGATTTTTTGAAAAACTGGTTTCCAGGAGAAACTGCAGAGTAACTGGTGTCTGTTTTGTAGTTATTTTTATCTCCCTGCCACTAGGAGTCCCTAGATCCCACTGTTTCCAGGGAAGAATATTAACTGGAATATTTCTGATCTGCAGACTTGCCATGAAAATTCCTTAGCATTGTCATCCCAGACTGGCCTTTGCAGCTGGAGGGTAGTACAAAAGGTGCTGGAGATGAACAGAGATGTTGTCTCCAGCACATCTGTGGTCTCTGTTGCCAGCACCTGCAGCAGCTGTGTAGATGTTCAGGACTGAAGCTTCCAGATGTGACCTAGACTTTCTTACAATTTCAGAAAAAGGCTGTTCCAAATGGGGTATCCAAACCAAAGGTGGGAGCGGCTGGAAGAGCTGCAGCCCGAAACCGGCTCGCTGCTGTAAAAGCAGCAATGAGGGATAAAATGAAGCATGAGGGAGCTGCTGGTGGTGCACACCCGGAGAGGCCACCTGAAGTGGAAAAAGTGATTTTTGAAGGAGGATTTTTTAGAGTTGAAAGCCCTGTGAAAACCTTTCCAGGTAGGTGAGGTTTCATAGTGATTTTTGTCACCTGAAATGACTGAAGAGGTTTGGATAGGCTCATTGGGGAGGAATTTTGCTGTTTATACTGGATACTGTTTCCATCCTGTATTGGGCGGAATTATTGTTAAGTCAAGGGTAACTATGTCAGGGAACCAAGTAACCCGTTCCATCTAATGTACTAATTTGGCAACATGATGTATCAGTTTAGATAGAAATGTGGAAATGGGTAAAACTTGATTGTTCTGCATGTGCTTAGATACAAAATTTTAATCTGAATATTCCTTCTCTGACTTTGCTGACAACCTATCCATCAAGATCAATTTAGGTTAATATCCTTTATTTAATCTCTTGTGGTACTGTCTTTAAAGCTGCAGATAGAATATGCTGGTCTCTGTGTTCATCAAAATAGTAACATTTCAGTCTGCTAGAAAAGCAACTTTTCTTGAGCACACGCTCAAAATATAACTTTAATTTCGGCATCTTATTGCAATCTATGGGAGGCCAATATTTTTGGTAATCCTTGGTTCTTAGTCATTCCCCTTCCCCCCCACTTAGCTTATTTCTGTTTCTTAATCTGACTTTGAATTTCCCAGTTTTTATATATATATATATATATTTTTTTTCTGTATCACAAGACTAGTAACTTTTTAAATACATTTGCCGTTTCTACAAAACAGCTGCCGAAAATGTACAAACAGCACTGGATTTAAGGACTGTTAGATGACTTTTTAAAAGAAGCAATTATATATTCATCTCTATTTTCCATTGTGAATGATGGAAATTAATAAAAGACAAATTCCACTGCATGGGCTTCCTAAGAAGAGCAATTCTCACTATTTCAGTTTTATTCTAAAGGAATAATCATTACTAAATTGCTTACTAAATTGCTTTGATTTAATGTGGTTTTATAACCTACTGATCTATTCCTGTCATTTTTATTCAGTTTTGCTAGCCATGTATGTAAGATTTCAGTTTATCATTTGTATGCAACAATTTTAATAGAAGGAACCGGACAATGTTTCTAGCTAGAACTCTAACAAACAATCTTCTATTAACTGCAATAATAATGAAATGTTAAACTATCTCTTTCAGGCTTGCTTACAAAGACACCTTGTAGATCTTCTTCCCAACAGACTCCTGGAAAACTAGCGACTCCAAGGTCATCCAGCAGAGCTCTGCTTCCAAGGAAGTCTTTGGCTCTGCGTAATCCTGAGGATACAACTGCCAAGCAAAGGACACCAGGACTCAAAGACTTCCATGCAGCACAAAATTTGAAAATGCACCAATTTTCTCCTAGCAAAGCTCTCCTGGATGGTTTTCTTGAGCAAAGGTAGACATGTTAACATAGCTTTTAATCAACTTTTTTTATGACAAATAATATTTCTTTCAATTAAAACTATAATACTCCTTAAATGTTACCTTGGAATCTGGTAGGGGATAAAGATGGCTAAGTCTTTGTTTGTTATCTTCTCTCAAGTAAATGCTAGAGCCTCGCTTCTCAAATGTAGTTTCAATACTGGAGCAGTTTATTTTTTTGCCCAGAAATTCTGATAGGGCTGTCTAGTGCCAAGCAAAGCACAACTGCAGAACTAATTGTTCTATCAAAAACCTATATCAATAGGTTTATCAACCTATAACCTAAATCAAACCTATTGAAAACTAAGATTAAAACCACTTCTGTTTCTCTTTCAGCACTTCTGTCATCACAGAGCAATGTCCTATAGCAGGCACGGCAGAGGGAACTAGTGTAAGTCATGTATAGTTTGTGTTATGTGCTTTAAATCCATTTCTACTCTAAACTAAAACCTTTGTCTCAGTCAAAATTTAAGACATGTACAACTTATCTACCCAAACTAGATTTTGCACTGCGCTATGTCACAAGTGTCAGTATAAAAACAATTCCTGTGGTCAGAAGCAGCATCTTGGCACAATACTTCACATTTCTGCAGCAATTCTAAACACCTGAGAAGACCTGCTGAGACAAAACCTCCTTGTAGCTTATCTAAAGTCATTTTGCTGCTCTACTTCAAATTTGTAAACTAAAATTAATTTTCATGTAAATATGGAAATACAGACAACTGTGTTCTTCTCTTACACTGAGCTGAACTCCTGTCAGGAAATAGCCTTCAAACTTTCTTGCCCATCTCTTCAGGATAAGTGTCCAATCCAAGTTCCTAGTTTAACAGTTCTTTTTATTAGATCCAGATGCTTGAATTTTTAGGTCAAGTCCTCATCAAGGTGTTTTCTGTATTGCTCAGGCCGGTGTTTTGGGTGTAGATAGGGACTGGCTCTGCTCTCCCCCTTTGGGAGCTGTCTTTGCAGCTCCTGTTGGCCCCTGCATGACACACACAGGCAAGCTGTGCTCCTCTGAGTCCACTGCCTCTATTCCTGCTGTCAGCTTTTTCTAAAAGCTTTGCCATTTGAGGACCATGGCTGAAAGCAGCAGCAGCAGCACCTACATCTCTAGGTCCTCATCTTGTCAAAGGTGGACTTTGGGCTGTCAATACTGTTCAAATTACAGCAGGAGTGGTGTTAGTAATACAAGTACCAGGGTTTAGAAATGCGTGCCCTGAAATGTCAGGACTTTGTGACATGCCTGGTTTTGAGGACTTGTAGCTGTTAGAAACAGACATGTGGCCTATCAGATGATACTGTGATAGGGCCAAGGACAATGTTTTGGAGATCAGCCATCACCCTTTAGTACTTTTTGGTTAGAAATGCAGCATCTTAATTTTTTTTTTTGCTGCCGCTTGAATGTGTTCAGTGCTGCAGCAGCCTTTGTGGGGGCTGCCAGCATCCCAGCAGCTGCCGTGTTCCTGCTAGTGACTGCCAGATCCTTTGTACTGCTTTTCCTTTTCACCTGCCCTATTTAGAAACAGGGAGATGTCTTATTAGGCTGTATCAGCCTCATATACATAAATGTTTCTGAATGGCATTGTCCTCCTTGGCATCCAACTCGACTGCGCTGATAGCTTATCTTTATTTAGAATCTAACCTGTAAAATATCTTACTCAACTGATTTGCTTTTTCCTTTTACTTCATTCTTTCCTGCATGAGATGTTTCTTGTTCAGTAAACCCCCCTGGGGAAAACTGAGAGTGTTTAACATTTGACATTGCCTATAGATTTTTCTTGAGGTAAAGTCTCATTGGGAGAACACTTACCATCCTCACTACTTTCAAGCATTTTGGTTGAGTTCAAAATCTTTGAGCTGGAAGAACTTCCTTTATCCTCTCTTAATTTAAGAGATTTTTTTGAGCCGAAGGTATTTGAGGAAAGTTTACATGAAATTGATAGTTTTGTCCTGCCTCTCCACTGTACAGTGTCCTGTGTTGAACTGACAGTTCTCCTGAGCTGTCCATAGAAATTGCAAATGAGCTGTATGGGCTCAGTTTGACCTAACTGGTGACATGCTGGTTTCTACAAGCTCACACACCTTCAGTGTCCTTGCTACCTTCTCACCTTTGTCCTTCTGCATCAATAGGTGACAAACTTTCCTTTATTGAAGGCAAAACAGAAAATAAGAAAGCTTCCTAGTGTCTTATGTATTGCCTTATGTCCTCCTTGCTTCATTGATGCTTTTCTTCTTACTCTCTGGGAAACAAACAGAGCTGCTACTGACATCCTTATCCTCACAAAGAGCTAGGAACAGTTGAATTCCTGTTTTTCAGATGATGGAAAATTGTGACAGTGAATTAAAAGTAATAGATGGCACAGAAGAAGAGATGGAAACATCTGCTGAAGAACAAGATATTGTCATGCACAGCCCGGAGAAGGGCATCTGCACAGAGACCAGCTTGGCTCAGCCTGGAGAACCGCAAATACCAGAGCCTAAACCAGGTGCTTATCTTCAAGCTCTTTAGTGTAGTTTATGTGGTACTGCTGGGGCCTCATGTTTACTTTCCAAATATTACAGTATTCTAGGTATTAACGTTTGAAAAACCTGTCATTAGTGTCGCTTTGTTTAACCTAGCTATGGGCATAGGCAGCACAATTTAGCATTAGGTAATGTTACTTGTATGCTGTGCACATTAGCAAAAATGCCCCTTGGATTTTTTTCCATGTAGTTTCCCTCTCTAGAAGTAAATGCAGCCAGTTTTGTTTTTCGTTGGTAACTGCAAAAGAAAGTATGACTTTTTCCACCTTTAGCAGCAACAGGCTAATTCTGAAAAATATTGCAATATTTTTCTTTCAGATGCTTTGTGCAGTGATTTGATGTGCACTGAGAGAAATCCTTTTGACATGGTAAGCTGCCCATTGTGTTTGACTAACTCCTTTCCCTTGTAGTACTGTTAACCTTTCCTGCAGAATTAATCATTACATGGGAAGAATTAAATGCTGTAAGATGATGTTATCAAGCCAGTCCATAAAACTTAGGCTAATAAACACAGCCCATGATTCTTGCCTCCCTGTTGTGGCTCAGGGACTGTTCCTTGTTGTGTGTTTCGAGTGCAGGATGAATTGAGACATTTTATAACAAAGAATATGTCTGATTCTCATCAGATTGTTCCTTTAAATTATATTCTTTGTGGATTTTCATGTAAATATTTATTAACATAATCTAGATGTCTGACTTGACTGGTCTTTTGCATCCACTTTCTTAATGGAGTTTCCCCAGTCTGTTGCCTCTCTTGATTTTATAGTTTTATCTGAGAGCTAGAGGATTCAACAGGGAAAAGGTGTCCAAAGACTTTATAAACCATTTAAAGAGTTTGAGTATCCAATTTCCCCAGTCTTTTATAAAAAATCTTTTCTAAAATATGAATTACTACTTCATGTATTGAGTGTTTTTGGAACATTACACTAGCGGCTCTTGTTGCACATAAGCCAGCATATTGTTTCATCCACTAAACTGCTGAAGGTTTAAGGAACACCTTTTGGATCCACCTGACAAATTTTGCTTTGCCTTAATCTTGCTTATTCTGAAACTGATGTGTCCAAAATATTGAATAAGATGCAGCAGAATTGCTTAACTCTGTTCCTTTGTCAAAAATGTTTTCTGCTATTTTTATCCTGTGATTTCTCTGTGGCCTCTCAAGTATGCAGGCATCTACCATACATAAGCAGTGGCCTCACAGTAATTACTATTTGTTTGGTGTTTATACACACAGAGAAAGGGGAATTTGCTATGTCCTTATCTTGTGTTCTTGTAGGGCTGTGTTTTGCAGACCGATAACTGTTCCTCCAACACTTATTTCACCCTTTAATTCCCCCCTACAGCCCATGATGGATGAGGAGCTTCCCTTCACTCCACTCGAGAGCAAAGCCCAGAAGTTTGCAGCAGCTGAAACATTCAGTGACCTCATTGTGTTTTCTCCCCTTTCTCCATCTGGGCAAAAATGAAGGGTGACTTGCAATTCAAAATGTATAAATTCTTCTAATGGAAAAAAAAACATGGAGGATGTCTGGGAAGCCTGAGCTGCATTCCGAGTGAATATCTATAGTATTTTATAGTAGAACTTATTAAAATATTTTGTAACATTTTATAGTGCAGGCTGTATTGTGCACTGCTGTTACTGCTGTATAGAAAGAGCAATATATTTACTGGCTATACGGCTGCCTGCCATCATTGGATACTCTGATTTCAACCCAAAATACTTATATTTTTGTGTAGTTTCCTGTAATTCCTGGCTGCTTCCACCTGTACTTCAGGTTTTTCTCTCTCCTGACCTTTCCTACCTCCGGAATTATTTTCATGAGCGATGGCTGCTGGGCTAACTGCCCCTGTGGCCTCTTTCTGATGGGAGGGCCCCTGCTGAGGGTAAGAACAGCCCTGGCGCCTACCCCCAGTGCCCTTCCCTCTTCTCGTGCCCCCACAGGGCAGCCCTTCACCCTCGGGCTCTGGAATTCGGTGCCCTAACTGCTTCCTCAGCAGCTCTGACGAGCTTTGCTGCTTTTATTGCTTCTGTGTTGAAGTGGTGACAACCACTTGTTCTGCAACAGTGGAAGCAATTTGAGGAAGTGGATTTCCAAGTTGGATAATATTTTCCCTGCTGTATATTAAATAGGGTGTGTGGATGGGGTTTTTTTGTTTTATTTTTGTTTTTTGACAGGTACCCATGACCTTAAGTACCTCCAAAGTGATTCCCATTTGCCCTCTTTCTTGGATGAAGATCCCTTAACATCTTTCCTTTAAACTTTGACACGTTACTGTCGGCCTCTCCCTGCAGCTTCTCCCTAAGGCATTCTCTCCTCTGGACCAACACATTCACGTCTAGGGAACATGCAAGTTATTAAATATAAAGAATAAGTTGATTACCTTCAGCTGTGACCCTTTTCAGGAATAGCTGCCTGGGCAGCTTCTTGCAGCGCAGACCTGGATGTAATTCACGTTCTCCCCCCTAGCCTGTGTTTTAAAGCAGGTGAAGGCAACGCAGGCCCCTCAGCCTGTAATCCTGCACCGCGGAGAGCGCTGCCCCTGCGGCGGGGACACTTGTGTGAGCGAAGGTTTAAGCTGTGTGTGTGTTACGGCAAAATAAAACAGTGTGTTACTGTGCCGGAGGCAGCTGCCTTAGCAGGGCGCTCGCCTGGCCCTCTGCCCCTGCAGGAAGCGCCAGCACTTTGTGGCGTGGCAGCTCCACCTCTCAATGGAGCGACTGTTATGCGAAGGGGAGGCCGTGAGGCAAAGATCCTCGGGAGCTTCTGCAGCGCCTCATTGCACCACTCTGCTTTTGCAGCCGTGACTAGATCAGCACCGACAGCAACCTCCTTTAATTGCTGCTCTGAGTCACGAGCACAACTCGCCCGTAACCCTGCTCCCCACCCAGCCTCAAAGCCGTGGGGCCCGTGGCCCCTTCCAGGGCCGTGTGTGACACGGAGCCCAGCGGGGCCCTTCTGCGAGGACAGCAAGCTCAGGGCGCGCTGGGCTCGGCTGCAGCTCCCACAGCAGAGGGGGCCTTGGACAGCAGTGACTTTCTTACGGTTGTGGAACCCAGTCCTGAAGTACCTCAGCCTGGTGGGGCTCAGAGGCTGCTCCAGTGTTCCCTGTTCTCAGTGTTTCCTTGTGGACAACATCCCTCAGGTGATGCTTCTGACACCCAGCCCCTTCCTGCGCTCCTGGGGTCTCCTTCCCCTGTCTTCTCTCTTTCCTTCCCAAGCCAGGGAATCACAGAAGTTCCTCTGCTCCAGGGAGCATGAAACCACCCACGCTCTGCTAGGCCCCGGTCAGGATTTCTGCTCTACCCTTCCTGGGGCCACTCTCCCCACAGCCCAGACCGTGGTCCCTGGTACTTCCCTCTTCACGGACCAGAACGTCCCTTACCCGCTACCTGCTGGCGCGAGTTCCTCCTTCTCTACCACAAAAACTGACACTTTCACGGGTGATCATCTTTTGCTCTCTTACAGAAATCAAATTTACTTCCAGAGCATATTTTGATTACATGTAGTAAAAGTATTGACGGGAGAAGGCACTTCGAGGAGGCCGCCCCGGCTGCGGCGGCGATGGGGCCGCGGCGGGAGCGACGGCCCCGGCTAGATCATGGTGGGCAGGACGCTGGTGAGGGTGATGTCCCCGGCGATGCAGAGCTTGGTGACCTCGCCCAGCCTCTTGTCGCGGTGGTTGTACTGCAGCAGGTGCGCGTCGTTGACGGCCACCTTGAAGTGATCCACCTCGCAGAGCACCTGCAGCTGCAGCGGGAGCCCCGCGTCAGCCGAGCCCGGTGCCGCCCCGGCTCTCGCAGCGGGTTTCGGAGCCCAGAGCTGGTGCCAGACGGGGCTACGAGCTGCAGCAGCAGCAGCAACGCTTGCAAAAACACGGGGCCTCTTTGCCTCCCCAGAAGCCCTCGTCTGCTGCTCTTCATCACCAGTTTAGCGAAGCCTCTCCCGTGGCTACCCCATGGTTTCCAGCTGCTGCTACCCTGCGCTTCACGTTACTGCTGCCACCCGGAGCCCCGTCCTGCGGGGATGGGGAGAAGGAGCCGCGCTCTGCCAAGGGCTGGGGGTGACTTACCTAGCAGGAGCTAAACTAGCTCCTGGGAACCCATTAAGTCAGCATAAAGGAGGAGAATTTAAAAATAAACAGTGAGAAATTACAGAAATTAGATTACAGGAATCTCAGGCATCTCCCTTCTGAGCAGAAACTGATTTATGAGGAATCCTCAGCACTGAGAGCCTTAAAGCTGCTGCTCCTCTCGTCACACAGCCCTGGCCACGGGACCCCCCCGCACGCAGTGTGAGCGCTGCTGGCTCCTCAGTGTGCTGGTGCCACCAGGATGGATCTGGAGGCGGATTCTGCACTTACTGCTCGGCAGAAACGCGTCCCTTGGCCACAACGGAGCTGGCAGCCCCAGGGCATTAACCCCATTTACGGCGGGTGGAGAGGCCGTGGCTGGCGGCACCCGCGGCCTCCCTTTGCACCTGCCTTGAAGGGCTTCCCGGCCTCGAAGGGGAACCTGGGCGCCGCCCTCTCCTCCTTGCCCCAGCTGTTGTGGAACATGGAGTTACACACGATGACCTTCCTGCCGCCCTCGCTGAAGCGGGGGTTGAAGTGGAAGACGATGTCGTGGCCCTTCTTGAAGTCCAGCGAGAACCTGCGGGCGAGAGCGTCAGCCCCACATCAACTCCACGCCAGCACCGCATCCGTGTCAGCCCCAGGTTAGCCCCGTACCAGCCCGCTAGCCCCATTTCAGCCCTGTGTCGGCTCCACATCAGCCCCATATTAGCCCTGTGTCAGTCCTCCATCAGTCCCACGTCAGTCCCATGTTAGCCCTGCATCAGCCCCAGGTTAGCCCAGTGTCAGTCCCACCTTAGTCCCGTGTCACTCCCGCATCAGCCCCATGTTAACCCTGTTTTAGCTCTGTGTTAGCCCCGCGTCAGCCCCATGTCCGTCCCACATCAGCCCCAGGTTAGCCTTATATCAGCCCCACGCCAGCCCCACATTAGCCCCACATCAGCCCCATGCCAGTCCCACCTTAGTCCCGTGTGACTCCCCCATCAGCCCCACATTAGCCCCGCATCAGCCTCACATTAGCCCCACATCAGCCCTGCGCCAGCCCCACATTAGCCCCACATCAGCCCCACGCTCGTCCGCAGGCCTCGCCGGGCACCTGGTGGCCGTGGGGCTCACGGTGCCCGTGATGGTGATGAGCATCCGCGGCGCGAGGCCGCCGGGCAGCGGCAGGTCGAAGGGGACCCTCTGCGGGCAGAGCGGCCGTTAGCGGGAGCGCGGCGGTCCCGCGTGTCCCGCGTCCCCGGCGCGCGGCGTTACCATCGGCGCTCCCTGCGGAGCCGGCAGCCCGAAGCCGGGGCCGCTCAGCGGCTGCGCCGGAGCGGGAAACGGCCCCGGCGCTCCAGGGAAGGCTCCGGCGAATGGTCCCGGTCCCGGTGCTGCCGGCGCTCCAGGATACGGCCCCGGCGGGCGCGCGTAGGGCCCGGGGAATCCCGGGAAGGCTCCGGGGGCCGGCGGCTGGGAGCCCCAGGCGGCGGGGGCGGCCGGCCAGCCCTGGCCCGGCGGGGCGCTGGGATTCGGGTTGTTCCCGCCCGGCAGGGCGTCCGCGAGCTGCACGGACACGGGGACAGAGCAGAAGCGTTAGCGAGGGGACGGGACCCAGCGGAGCCGGGTCAATCCGCACGGACGGAAAGGGCCGGGGAGCAGGGAAAGTTGTGCGGGATACGGGCGCTCCTCTAGTGACACGCAGGGAAACGGCTGTTCCCAGCAGCTCCGGGTGCCTTTGGGAGCGGGATGCTCTGCCCCAAAGTCCCTGCTGGTCCCGCAGGCTCTGGGATAGGGTGACCCGGGCATGGAGCGGCCTGCGGGATGGGGATGGGGAGGGATTTGCGGGAAGTGCCGGCGCCTCTTGCAGAGGCTGGCGAGGACGTGGTCTGCGCGCTGGGATCCTGCCACGGGGCAGGGGCTCAACCACACCAGAATCATCCGCGTAACAGAAGAATAACACAAGGGCGCTTACCGAGAACCCGTCTGCCATGTTCCTAGGGAAGAGAGGGGGGCAGGTCAGGTCGGTCCCCAAGGGCCCGGCCAGGCCGCCCGATCCTTCCTCCCCAGCCCTCCCGCACACGGCCCCGGGATACAGGACCGGGACACGGTCCCCCCCCGGACCCCCCCGGCCGCGCCGCGCTCACCCCGCGCTCCGCTCCGCTCCGCTCGGCCGGGCAGCTCCGCTCCCGCCCGGCGCCGCCCCCGCAGCCTCCCGCCCGTGGCCTCCCGCCCGCGGCCTCGCCCGCCGTTACTCACGCTGTTTACCCGCTTCTTCCTCCCCCGCTGGTTTTTATCCCCGCCTATCAAAGCCAAGGCAGGCGCAAGGGCGAGGGGGCAGCGGGAGTTTTCGGGCACACGCGAGTCCCCGAGGCAGCCTCGGTGAAAACAGTGCGAGCGGGTGCTGAAGATGGAGCCTGCGGCGCGCTTGGCGCCGACACACTGCGTTATGTTTATGGTATGTTTATGGTATGGCATGGCATGGCATGGTGTGGCATGGTATGGTATGGAATGGTATGGCATGGTCTGGTCTAAAACAGGCCCCGCTCGGGTTGTGTCACCTCCCTGTGGGCCGGGGCGGCCGCCGTCTCCCCGTGAGGTAAAAGCTGCCCTTCCAGCCCCCGGGGAAGGCCGGGGCAGACAGCGAGGCCGAGGGGAGGCGGCGCCGGCGCCAGAGCCGCAAGGCGACACGACGCGCCGGGCGCTCGGGCTGCTCGGCGTGGAGGAGAGGAGGCCGAGGGGGGACCTCGCCACTGCCTACAGACACCTCAAGGGAGGCAGGGAGGAGGATGGAGCGGCCTCTGTGCAGCGGTGGCCAGCGACAGGACTAGGGGAAACGGCCACAAACTGAAACACCAAAAGATCCACAGGAAATTAAGGAAAAAATTCTTGACAGTGACGGTGCCCGAGCCCTGGCCCAGGCTGCCCAGGGAGGCTCCTGCTCTGGAGATCTTCCCAAGCCCCTTGGACACAGCCTGTGCCCCCTGCTCTGGGTGTCCCTGCGTGTGCAGGGGTTGGACTGGATGATCTCTGGAGGTCCCTCCCAACCTTAAGGGTTCTGTGATTCTCTGAACCCCACGTCCCAGCCGCACCAGGAAGGGCGAGGACGCCCGCCCGGTTGGAGCCCAAGGCGATGACTGTTGCCGAGCTCTTTAAGGAAAAATATCCGGCGCAGCCGCGCTGTCCCCTGGCAGCTACACCGGGATGCTCACACCCCACCACGGCCGCAAGAGCAGCAGGCGGGGACCCAGGTGACTCATCCTGCCCTTCATCAGGGACGGGTGACACCCGTCACGCGCTTCCCCTGCCCGCTGAGGGTGAGCGCCGTGTAGTCTCCTCTGGGGAGCGTTTCTGGATGAGCTTCTCCCCCCGAGCAGGGCAACCCAGGAGCCCCCGGCCCAGCTCATGGGCCCCTCTTGCTCTGCCTCCCTCAGCAGGGCACTTTGTCGGGCCACGTTGAACCAGACGGCAGGAATTACCTGGCTGAAAAACACCCGAGAAGACAGAGCAGGAGACACGGAGCCAGCATCCAAGGAAAATTCAGGGGCGGAGAGCACAGCTTGATGCAGAGCGTGAGGACCAGGTGCTATTTATGAAACAAGAAACTCCCCTCATCTCTTCTGCAGGAAGATGCACTTGCAAGAGCAGGTAGGAGCCCTCATGGTCAGCGCAATCCCACCTGACATTCAATCCACGAGCATCTTGGACAGGAAATCCAGGGATTTTTATTTAACTTCTCCACTGTCTCTTTTAACTAAAACACAACCTTTTAAAAAGCAATGCCACCCAACTGGCTGTGTTTGAATTGCTACAGGCTTCCCTCTTTCACTTAAACTAGACATACTCTATGAGCCTTTTACACCCAATGGCCTCAGCTCAGGCTTTAAGAGGGTTTTGCTGCAAAAGGCTGCAGCAAGTGAAGGAGAAACATCTTAACCCGCTGCTGGCCAAACACAGAGGCGACTGACGGGCAAGGGGGAGGTTTAAGTAGCAGATAAAGTCATAGAATCGTAGAATCCTTACCCTTGCAGGAGGTGCTGATTGATTACAAGTGTGTATCAAAAGCTGGAATCAGCACATCTTCATTTGCTGGATCACACCCAGAACACGTCCACACCATGGGACACACTGAGCTCTGTAAATTCGCTGCCTTTTTTCCAAACTGGGAATTTCCTTGAGAATGATGTAGATAAATAGAATGTGTCTGAGCAAAAGGCCTGGTTAAAGCTCTTGGGGGCTGCAGGGCAGCAAGAAATCAATGTTCTGGAGCCAACACAGCCCGACACCCGAGGTGGCCTAGAGGTGTGGGCAGCCCCACCGCTAGACACGACCCAGAGCGCTGGCCACGCACTAAATGCAGACCTAAAACGGTGCCTTGCGGACGTGGTCCTAAATACACTTTTCCCTAAGCCTTGGGGTTGATACAAGATTTTTTGTGCTTCCCTGTTACACTTTATTGCAATTCTGACTTTCCCCAACGGGGGAAGGCTCGGACAGAGGTGAGCAGCGCTGGCCAGCGCCGCGCGTCCCCTTCTGCACGGGCCAGTGAAATGTTTATTCACCCAGGATATGAATACAGACACAGGGGTGCTCAGACTTCACAACTGGGGCCTGGTTTCAACTCCTCACAAACTGTTATCCAGCAAGCTTTTAACTGGAATAACCACATAAAAACACTGACCTGCAGGTCAGTCTAGTATAGGAATTGCCTAGAGGCCAGGGAGAACGGGGGAAGCAAACCAAACCAATCCTACCCCACTTCCCATGCCAAAATAAGCCCCGTTCCTCCTCAGCGAGGGCAGGTCTCGTTGCCCTTGGCAGGCAAGTGGTGCCCGAGGCCGAGGGCACCGGCGTCGCATCCGCGCCGAGGCGGAGGCTGCGGGAGTCACAAAAGGAAGCGGAGAAACACGCAGAGCAGTCAAATAATTCTGGTTTTATATTCAGGCTTTGCAAATCAAGGATGTCCTACTTTCACTGTTCATTCAAGGCAAAAGTCTACACAAGCATGTCAAAAGCAGTAATTGAAAAACAGTAAACACCAGTCTTGAAAATACGTTTAATGTCTAATCTTATACAAAAGTGACAGCATTTTCAAAAAAATATCAAATCCTGTATTTATAGCTTCTCACTATCATACAGCAATATTTGTTTCATCTAAAGAAAATACAGCAGCAGGTGATAATCTATACTTTAAAGATGTGATTGCTTATATCTCATATTGTAAACAAACGCGGTATGTCAATCTCAAAGCACAAGTCAAAACAAACTTCTCAGCAGTTTAACTCAAAGGATGCATAGAAATGTACAGATTCCATTGCGAAAGCTTCAGGCCAGGAGCTGCTCACACTTGACATAACATGTGATAAAGTTACTACACGGCATATAGTGACAACTGGAGGTTTTACACAATAGATTAACAGGAATACCCTTTTCACTGCTAGGCAAAGAACTTGGCTCACAAAAACAAAGGGGTTATGAAACAGTTCTCATGACCTCAAGAGATACGAATATACATTGAAAAAACATCCCATATATACTGAATTTTAGCCTAACCGTTCCAGTAATAAATCCCGCCTATTTCAGGAAGAACCTAGAAGTCTAGTTACAAACCCCCTTTCCAAAATTCATTATTTGCTGTGTCCACCCTACCCTCTTCTGACTCTTCCCGTTCCCTGCAAAGACAACGACCAGTGCAATTTCAGACTGGAGCTCTGCGCCTACATGATCCGTTCCTTTGAAATACATGTTTTTCCATCACACTGATTTCTCAACTAAGGCTGCAGGTATCAAAAAACCAAAGAAGCACTTGAGCAGATGTGGCCGGTGTCTATCATGTTTGTGTTTATCAGTCTTGCCAAGATCTAAGCCGAGCCTGTGGTCTGGGAGGAGGGGACCTTGCTCGAGGTTCATGAAGACTTCATGTTTTTCACGTTCTGATTTCTAGGGGCACAAACATCAGGATTTAAGCTGAGGTGCTAAATGTTCTTTGTTCAGCTCTGCTCTTGCCTTCCTAACACAAAAAGTACCTTTGCTATCAGTTTTCATGACAACAGATTAAAACAGCCAGATGTTTTAATCTGTTTAATAACAGATTAAAACTTTCTGCTGCAAGAGAATATATATATATTGCAGGACTTTGCCCCAGAGGCCAAGACAAGCATCACCAGCAGGTCACCCCTCTTGTTTTAGGAAGCCCCTACTACGCACGGGGGCAGCCGTGATAAGATGTGGGAAGAGAATTAACTCCCCTTTCACAGCTCCGTGATACGAGGATTCCCCAGGAGCTACCACGTTCACTGAAGTTGCTCATTCTACCTGCAGAGGCCACCCTCAGCTGAGGATAAAATAAACTCTCCCCGGTCGAAGGCCAGGCTCCAACGTCCCACAGAGACCTCCGCACGTCCTGGAGAGGCTAAGCCCGCATTGCAACAACCCCCTGACGCGCTCTTGGCACAGATGTGGCAACAACAGGGAAACGGTGGCCCTGGAGACGAGGAGCCGACCCCCCGTGGCACTGACCCAGCCTGCCGGGTGTGCGACGCCGCGCCGACTGTCGCTTGTCCATGCGACCACGTCCAACGGAGCCCCACGGAACCCGGCTCCTTCCCCACTGCGGACCCAAAGCAGCTTTGCAGCCCACAGGACTGAAGGCAAGTCCCAAAGTCTGCGGGGAAGGGAACCCACAGACTTAATTTTCTTTTGCTTTTTTTTTCCTAAAAAGCTCTTTGATGCTCAAGTTCCGTTTCTAGGGACTCTGCGGGTTTGCCAAGTTTACCCCACCCAGCAGCAAAGTCCGATTTTCACTGACTAGAATCCAGGTTAGAAATAGGGAAGTACCTTCCTTACGTGGGAATCAGTTTTTCTTTACACAGACCAAGCCAAACTTCCAACCACCACGGAATGAGAACTCGCAAAATGATGCCCTCATTTGCATGCATAAAACTCACATTTGTTGATTCAAAGTTAACTGCACATCCAGGTATTTTATTTGCACATAAACGCCTGTTTGTGAATGCGAACGGGGTGCGGACAGGTCAGACCAAGTATTTCACTGCACATCTTCTCTGCTGTAGTCCCAGACTGAGCAATTGGTTTGAGTATGTACAAAAATGCTGAGAAAACCTTCAAGTTCGCATGTTCCGTCTCTTTAGTTTGAATTACTGTAGCATGTTCAAAAAATTACATTTCTTGACAAGAATCTTGAAATACACTTTTTATTGACATTTTCGAATAACCTGAAAATAGACAAAATATGACTATCCATCCACCCAGTGACCAGCACAAGTCTGGCAACAAAACGTAAAGCATTCATGGCAGTTTAAGTATTAATGATTTGTATGTCCTTGGGCCTGATTTTCTTTTCTTTTTTAAACAATCCTTACTCGGCAATTCCCATTTTTTTCAAAGGGGAATACTTGCCAACGTAAGAATCACCGGTTTCAGTTGTATTTCTGCTCTTCATAATTCACTTTACTAAACAAACAATTATGCCAGCATATGAGCAAGTTAAAGTTATGCAAATTGCTCCTTCATACCTTAAATGCACATACAAGAGGCAAGTGTTCTTCACAGCCCCAAACATTACTGAAACAAAAATTGTAAAAATCTCTAAGTAGTGGATGAAGGTGGAAAGCTACAGTACTTTGTTGCCCAGAATGTATTCAACGGTAAGGCTGCAAGAGACAATAATTCACAGTCAATATTTTGTGTTGACACAAAGCACTTAATTCACAGTTACAGGCATTCTTAATAAAGCTAATTCATCCTTTCTCAATGTGTCATTCCTTTCCTATGCCCTGGAAGGGAACTCTATGCTGCAGAGATGAGAATATTTTCTATTTTCTGTTTCAGAGATTACTAGAAGCCCTTTTCACACCAACACACACCCCCTTTTTCTTGCAGTTCAGAGATGCCTTTCAAACTAGTGGGAGGCTGCTGCAGTGTAATGTCGGACACATTCACATTTGATATAACTTGGTATATTTAAGCATTTGAGTGGAAAATTTCCTAGCCTACCACTGACTACACAAATAACAGATGGGCTGGAAGTCCTTACCTGCTTTAATGGGTCTTATACTACTGAGCTCCCACACTTTAAACGCATAACATTTTCTAAAAACTGGAGGCAAATTAAATACTCACATGGGGACCACCAGGCATTGACGGAGCACCAGCAGGACCAGATGGCACTTGAAAAGGATTAGGGGGCGTAGGATATAGTCCCGGAGCTGGGTATGATCCTGTGGGCGGAGGAAACGGACCCGGTGGCGAAGGTCCCCACGTTCCAGGTGGGACTGTGCCCCACGGCACTGTCGGCGCGGCCCCCGGAGTCTGGGTGGGAGTGGAATATGGCCCTGGGGGTGGATATGGCATGCTGGGCGCCGGATACTGCCCTCCCATGGTTGGTCCCCACGCTCCGGAGGGCATGGATCCCCACGGCCCGACGGGAGCCGGAGGCGCAGCTGGCTCCGTCGGAGCACCGTAAGGTCGCGGAAGCTCTGGAAAGGGCATGTTTGGCGGCGGATACTGCCCCGGCGGGACAGGGCCCGGCACGGCTGGGGGCGGATATGGAGCACCAGGAGGAGGGCAGGAGGGTCCAGTAGGAGGAGGAGGAAATGGAGCAGGCGGTCCGGGGGGCATTGAAGGATACATTCCAGTCGGCGGCGGCCCGAAGGGCACGCTGGAAGCGGAGGTGCTGGGGGGCAGTCCGGAGGGCCCGGGAGGAGGAGCGCTCGGGTTATTCCAAGGATTTGAAGCTGGCCAGCCCTGGGGCGGCTGGCCAGGCTGCTGGCCGGGCTTCGTACTGCTCACTTTGGAGGTTTTAGCAGGTGACTGGTCGGGCAAAGCATCTGCCAGCTGGAAGACAAAGCAGCAGCGAGAGGGTGAGCGGCGCTTGCCGGCCGCACGTGCACCCACTGCACTGGTTACCACTACCCAAAGAGGAGGAAAAACCACTAACTGTTAACGCACACAAAGAGGATGACATTTGCTTTTGTGCAGCTTCTGCCATTAGAAGAGATTCTGACGTGCTGCAGATATCAAGCCAAAGATAAAAGGTGACCTACCACACAGCTAAAAATGTGTGCGCAGATCCAAAGGAAATATTTCTATATGAAAATAGGACTTCTGTGCTCTGTTGATGTCGAAGCAGAAAAGAAGCTCCAGGGCTCCTGGCAGCTTCACAAATGCAGCCCACAGGCTACCCAAAACTCCACCGTGGAACAGCTGGTTAACTTCAAGCCCCACTCCTTGGAAAAGTGTGTCAACTTCTAGGACACAGTAACACAACTAACATCTTCAGGAAAGCAAAATTGTTACTTACCGAGAAATCATCAGCTCCAGACATTGTGCTGAAAAATAAGGTAAAATAAAGTGAACTTCACTGAAAATAATTATTCTGAGCAAGAACTCCGCAGAGAAACTCCATACTTGCTTCACCCAAGCCATAACAAATGCCTAGCTGGGTGCACCTTTCAGCAATCATCGTTTTAGTGCTTTGGGCACATGCAGACGTGAGCTACCTGAACACCTTCCTTCTGGTACAGGTCTTACAAAAGTCAAAACTTCAGCCTCTTCCTCACCTTACCCAGCATGTAAATGCGTCACAAAGCAAAGACAACAAAACAGAACAAACATACTTCAAATACTCATACCAAGGAGGCAGCCTGCCCTGACAGTGATGACTCTGAAGGATCCAAGTTCTTCCCTAAACTCACACTGGGGAAAGTTAAGGCAAACTTCCTGCAAGCAAAGCTGATGCACCTAAGAGAAAACACGTTTAAACCCTCATGCAGAGCCTCTTTCATAAGCAAAAAAGCCACAGTTTGGTGAAGCTTCATTCTCCAAGGCACTGGAGAGTGATGTTCAGGGAGAGGATTAATACGAACCTAAGTTTAAAGATGCAGAAGATTACTTTTAAAATTAACAGTGACTAGTTGGAAATAACAAGAACACGGCACCTAATATTCACTTGTTCCAATATTCAAGCCACTCGAAGCTCAGAGATTCCTAAGCTGCAGGCAGTTTCTCTGTATTTAATCACTCTCAACCAATTTCTTTCCCACAAACAGATCCCATTTCCCTCTTACACCCACATCCTTCAGTGAGGAACTCCACACTGCTCTTAGCTGCCGCACCAAAGCACCAGCTCCGGCTTTGCTCTGAGATCTTACTAGCTTCATTTGATGCTCCTTTATTCTTGCATGTGAGGAAAACCATCAGCCTGTTCTTCTCCATCTCCCCATGCCGCTGACTCGGGGATGATACTGAACATACATCACGTTTTAGCTGCTGCTTCTCCAGGCTGAGACCCTGCTCGCTTCACTGGCCCCACCGCTGGACGTCCTCACTGCGTCTCTTTGAAGCTCTTCCAATTCTACTGAATCTTTCAAGATGAACAGACAAGAGCCACACAGAAAATTCAAAAAGGGGAGAACCTCTGATTTAGACCGTTCATGATTACATTCTGGTTTGTCTTCTATTGCCTTTCAAATACTCCTTAACATTTGATCTGCTTTTGATCACTACTGAACTGACTCTTGTGGAATTATTTCATTCCTTAGTTTAAGGGCCAATCTATCCCTTTGTATAAGAAATTGTACATTTATCTACTCTGAATTACATCTCATTTATCTACATTGAATTATGTTTTCTGTTTTATTACCTGTCTATACTTTCCTGATTGGCTTCATATCAGCAAGACATTGCACATCTGCACTACCCAGTTTTTTATGACCACCCCGAATAGCCCCAATCCCAGGGGAAATACACTGAATTTCCCAGTTGGCATTTACAACTTGGATAAACCTTTTAAGAAACATGAATCTACTCCCAAAGGTCCAACAAAATCACTGCCATGGCAGAGCTCAAGGCATGAAACTTCTGTTTCGTTAAGGCTCCCTCGTCAGCTTGTAACAGCAGCAATTGCTTCTAATCAGCACAGATATCCAAGTCCTTGCACTACAGCAGATCAAGAGCCATTTGTTTGAAGTTGAGAAAGCAACCAAACTAGAGCAAAAAAAAAGCCTGTTTTCTGCTCCTAGCACCAAAGGCTCTGCTGTTTGGGAGACCTCGACCAGGGAGGAAAAAGCCCAGTTTTCCCCCAGCAGATAACTACTGAAAGCAGCTCGTTAGTTTCTGAAATGAGCCATGCCCAGCTGTGATCAGCAGCTGAGACCCTGCTTTCTAGCGGCCTTGCAGCAACACAAAAGCTGTTTTAAATATACCACAAAATGGACTAAGCATTAGAGAGACGATTATAAAAATCTTTTTACATAAACATGCATGTAGATGTAGCCACAGGCAAAAAAAAAAAAGTTAGCAAAATGCAATACCAAAACGGGCAAAGAGAAACATCCTTTCTTTATGCAGATGGAGATGAGAGAAGACCAACTGAAAAAAAAACCAAAACAAAAACACACCAGATCTATAGGAGATAAAAACAAAAAGCCCATAGAGGATGTTAACATATATGCAGCAAGGCAGAGAAAGAAGAAAAAGAGACAAATCTAAAAAAGAGCTCTAAAGAAAACCCAATGATCTGTGACAGACGCGAGAGGAGTAAATTCAGGTGAAAGGGGGGGATAACAGAGTTTAAACAGGCCTGCTTACAAAGTATCAACAAATATTCCTGAAATTTGTCAACAGATA